>ONZH01010568.1:0-45000 GCA_900303285.1 Rhinella marina
TTTGATGCCAGTTTTCATGCCCAGAACCTGTTCGGGCCAGGCTGAACTGAACTGTATCTGATGCGGGGCATCACCCTCTGTATGTCGGCAGTGCGAGATCTCTGGCCGAATTCATTTAACCCCTTAAAAACATCAGTTACTTATTCAAATCAGGGAAAAGTGCCTGTCTGCCCACTTTGATGCCAGTTTTCATGCCCAGAACCTGTTCGGGCCAGGCTGAACTGAACTGTATCTGATGCGGGGCATCACCCTCTGTATGTCGGCAGTGCGAGATCTCTGGCCCGAATTCATTTAACCCCTTAAAAACATCAGTTACTTATTCAAATCAGTGAAAAGTGCCTGTCTGCCCACTTTGATGCCAGTTTTCATGCCCAGAACCTGTTCGGGCCAGGCTGAACTGAAACTGTATCTGATGCGGGGCATCACCCTCTGTATGTCGGCAGTGCGAGATCTCTGGCCCGAATTCATTTAACCCCTTAAAAACATCAGTTACTTATTCAAATCAGTGAAAAGTGCCTGTCTGCCCACTTTGATGCCAGTTTTCATGCCCAGAACCTGTTCGGGCCAGGCTGAACTGAACTGTATCTGATGCGGGGCATCACCCTCTGTATGTCGGCAGTGCGAGATCTCTGGCCCGAATTCATTTAACCCCTTAAAAACATCAGTTACTTATTCAAATCAGGGAAAAGTGCCTGTCTGCCCACTTTGATGCCAGTTTTCATGCCCAAAACCTGTTCGGGCCAGGCTGAACTGAACTGTATCTGATGTGGGGCATCACCCTCTGTATGTCGGCAGTGCGAGATCTCTGGCCCGAGTTCATTTAACTCTTTAAATCACACTTTCTTTGTGCCTACTTAGATGCCCATTTTGTGCCCATCTTTTGGATTTTCATCCTGCTTTCTACTGATTTACATTAAGCTCGGCTCACTGCAACTTTTTATTGTACTGTTGATAAGGTGTCCTCAAAATTCTTAAATAAAACCAAAAATTAAAAATGATGTGAATAAGAAACTGACGAATAAGAAACCAACTTCAGCCTCCAATAAGAAACTGGCCGAATAAGAAACCAACTTCAGCCTCGTAGAATGCAGTGCGATATCGGCTCTAAAATAAAAGTGCATATCAAGTGATCTCAGATTTTGCAACTCCAAAAAATCCAAGCTTTTTTTTATATATATTAAATCTGCACACTATCGCATGAGACCGCATCACACAACACTTGTTAATGATTTGCCCTTACAATCCCTTCTCTTCCACAGTATACTCTGGTGAGAGGAGGTGAGATACCAGAGCATACGTGGGCACACACCACCCCTACGGACAGAAGTGGACTGCTCCACGGACAAGCAGACGAGCTTTCCTAAGGTCTAGTCAGCGCGGTCACGTGACACAGCAGAGTCGCGGAAAAAGATTGTCATGTGATGCGACGGGGGCGGGGCGTGACACTGTGGATAACACTTGGGTGTCTGCTTCCCGGGGCTGGAGTGGGTTCCTGTCATTAGCTGTAGGTTGTGCATGGCGCGCTGTGATTAACGAGCCCAGAGCCTGTGACATTCTGGAGCCGGACATGGACAGCGACGACTTCTACCTGGAGCTCAGTGACAGGCCGGTCCTGTTTGAGAAAGCCACCAGTGTTAACAGCGTGTTCTTCGATGAGGCCAATAAGCAGGTGAGCCACTGGCTGCTGGTGAAGAGGTTTCTAAGCTTGGAGTCTGAAAACAGTAAAGTAAGAAACTTCATTCTGACAACCCCAGGTCTCTGATGTCACTGACAACTATAGGCAGTCCTAGCCCTAGGTGACAGCATCCTTATGCAGGACACAGTGTTGGTCTGCGTGGTAATGTGATGGGTCTTCACTATGGCACACACACGATCACTGACATTTCCAAACAAGTAAAAAGTGTAAAACCTAAATGTTTACTCTGGACATAGGTTCCTAGCGGGGTGTGCTGGATTTCTTCAGGGTAGGGATTGGTGGGTACAATTATGGAAATAGGTTCCTAGGGAGAGGTGCAGGATTTCTTCAGGGTAGGGATTGGTCATACGATTATGGAAATAGGTTCCTGGGGTGTGTGTGCTGGATTTCTTCAGGGTAGGGATTGGTGGGTATGATTATGGAAATAGGTTCCTGGGGGGGGGGGGTGCTAGATTTCTTCAGGGTAGGGATTATGGAAATGCATTGTACACAGTCTAGACACTATCTCTGGCCTCATTATGAAGTGATTGAAATCGTATTCCCATACAGTGTACATAGACTGTACCGTAATACTGTGCACATCAGTGCTATCATACTGTGCAAAAAAATAATGCTGTAATACAGTGCAAAAATAACCTACTCATATAACAGCCAGAGAGCTATCCCTCCCATGATGGCAATATAAGAATATCCCTCTTAACATCCTTATCGCATGTGCACGGTATTGCCGACAGTGGGACCCCATAAGGGTACAGCTATATGGTGACATGTGTCGGAGAAAAGTCACGCAACCTTTTTGTAATGATAGTCAATGGTATCACAATGCAACGTACTGTGGTGGAACAGTCGCAGAAAAAATCCAACTTGTCGCATTGTGACACCACTGACTCGTTACAATAACTTCCCGTCGCTGTGTAGCCGGACCCGAAACAATAGTGCTGCTTATGGGTGTAGCTTTATAATCTGCACTGGGTCTGGGCAGGAAAGTCGCCACTAGGGGGAGCCATTTGTATTTGTATATATTCTGCCTCTGAGCTGTCAGCCACCCCCTCCCTTATCCTGGTATCTGCCAGCAGGCAGGCTGAATGCTTGGCTATGCGGAGACATCACTGTGTATGTAACAAGAATCGCTCTTCTCTTGAAGGTATTTGCGGTACGGTCCGGTGGAGCCACTGGAGTTGTGGTGAAGGGGCCGGAGGACAGGAATCCCATCTCCTTCAGGTAATGCTGTCCAGAGACAGAACTTACCCGCTGGTTCATTACTAGATAAGTGGGGATAACGGGTGACACTTCCTGCGGTAGAGTTAAAGGGGTTCTCCTGAACTACAGTACTGATGTCCTATCCTTAGGATAGACCTTCATGTATCAGAGTGTTGGGAGTGTTCTGACTTCCAGCACCCCCGTATGCAAATTGGAGGGGTGGTGGAGCTTGCGCCAGACTGTGCCTGGTATTGCAGATCATGCAGAACACAGTAGGAAAAGCCTAAGAGTACATTGACACAACAGTGAAATAAAATACCGCAAAGCAATTGATTTTTTTGACGGCCATTTTTTCAATGGTGCTTTAAAAAACGGTCTCCTTCAATAGTATGTCGCCCATGAAAATGGATAAAAATTGGACGTCCTATTTTTCACTGCCGTTATTCACGTTCACAGCACGTTAAATAAGGACCCGTCCCTCTGATGGGCACAGTGTCATTAGTGCCCCTACATCCGAGTGGAAGGCTGCGTGTGTCTTAGACTCTTCCTGAGCACTCTGTATGGGAAGTCTGAGATGGTGGTGGCCATTTTGAAAGGAATTTGACGAGGACCAGAACAGAAGCTGTCTGGGAGGAATGGAGGGCACCAGTTTCCCTGACTGTACATGTGCCAGGTTTATCAGATTTTACGTTTGGACTTAAAGGGGTGTCTCGCTTCAGTAAGTGGAATTTATTATGTAGAGAATATTAATACAAGGAACTTACTAATATATTATTATCTATATTGCTTCCTTTGCTGGCTGGATTCATTTTCCATTACATTATACACTGCTCGTTTCCATGGTTACAGACCACCCTGCAATCCATCAGTGGTGGTCATGCTTGCACACTATAGGAAAAAGCGTCAGCCTCTCTGGTGGCAGGGCCCATGAGAGGGCACATAGGCTAGTGCTTTTTCCTATAGTAAGCACGGGTGGTCTGTAACCATGGAAACGAGCAGTGAATAATGTGATGGAAAAATGAATCCAGCCACTAAAGGAAGCAATATGGGTAATAACAATACATTAGTAAGTTCCTTGTCTTGACATTTTCTACATAATAAATGCCACTTGCTGAAGTGAGACAACCCCTTTAAGGGTCACTTTAAATCATAGTCAGAAAGCTAAATAAAGTGTGCAGTGTGTGGCTGTATTACATGAAGTACTGTAAGAACACACGGATTCCTTATACCCATTCCTATAGTAATGCCATTGTAGAGACTGCCCTGTGCGGTAATGAGATTACTGACAAATAGACTGGATATGTCTGCTCACATGTCACTGGTCCTGGTGTCACTCGGCCCTTGTGCAGCAAAGTTGTGTTTGTCTAATGTCAGTGTCCATTCTTCCTGCTCTTATTACCACTTTGTGTTTTCTCCATAGGATGGAAGACAAGGGTGAGGTGAAGTGCATAAAATTTTCTCTGGGCAACAAAATTCTAGCTGTACAAAGGACCAATAAGACTGTGGTGAGTATCTGCCATGTGCAGGATAATTACACCGCCCCAACCTGCACTGTAGTGGGCCTCTCCAGATGTATCCATGTCCCCTGATGACCATGCATGTCAGGACTGCTGAGAACAGGGTAAAGTTCAGGACGGGGTCACCGTTGGCAGGATGGGCACTCTGTGACCAGGTATAAGAAGTCATCTATAGCTCCCCCTACAGTGTGTATCAGGATAGTTCCTATCACTCCCTTGGATACCTGGGGCACTCCACCATGTCTACAGGAGGTGGTAGGACCACACTGGTTGTAGGTGCCGCCTCAACTGAGATTTTGATACTGATGACCTATCTTCAGGTATGTCATCAGTATCTGATCGGTGGGGGTACCACATGGGGGCCGTTTGAGAAGGCAATCTCATCCACCCTGAAGAGGTCTCAGTATTTTGGTGAATGCCTGGAGCCGCTTGAATGGTAGGATACCTTTCTAAGCTATGATCACATGGCATTTTGTGACCATTTTCAACTTGGGCAAACTCCGGGTGCATAGTACAAATGTAGTCTGGGTCCTTATTTAACCAACAGAGGCCAAAAGGGTGTCCCCTTGGCCTATGTCTGCAGCACCAAACCCTTTTTTTTAACTCTGTAGGAAAGTGCATATAGTAGGCCTCCACAAAAACTTATAATGGGTGTACATTTTACATTATGATCTATGGGTAAGTCTGCCACTGTATCAGTATACATTGGTATATGTCGGAGCCTCCCCCCCATTGGGGCATACTCCGGGGAATACTCCTGACATCTACCTCTGACGTGAGGAAGATATAGGTAATAATAAAAGGCACATACAGCCTGGCAGCAGGTTAAAGGGGTCCTCTGGATCACAGGCACTGTGGCTGCATTTGCCCATGTTCTGCTAGGGGACACACATTTTTGTATGTGATTAAGGCCTCATGCACCCGAGCGTATTTTGTTTCCGCGTCCGTTCCGTTTTTTTTGCGGATAGGATGCGGACCCATTTCAATGGGTCAGAAAAAAATGCGGACAGCACACCGTGTGCTATCCGCTTCAGCATGTCCGTTCCATAGCCCCGCAAAAAAAATAGAACATGTCCTATTCTTGTCCGTTTTGCGGACAAGGATAGGCATTTTTACAATGGATCCACCAAAAAAAACGGAAACACGGATGCCATACGGATATCATCTGTTTTTTTGTGGATCCGCAATTTGCAGACCGCAAAACACATACGGTCGTGTGCATGTAGCCTAAGGCTAGGTTCACATGTACAGCAGAGATTCCAGCAGGGCCCTCGTCGTAGATTTTCCCCCTCCCAAAAAAAATGGATAAAATACTGTCCAGCATATACCAGATCTAGCGATTGTGGTATTTGCTAGAACAGAATCCCAGAATCTGATGCCAAATGTGAAGCTAGACTAACCTCCGTTCCCTGAACTTTCATTTCTGTGGAATTATATATATTTTATTATTCTGCATCAGTTTTTCAGTTTGTCCCTGTTGAAGTGTAGAAACACTAGTAGAAAGCCCATGATTATGATAAGATCTGCAGAACGCTCAGTCACGATGTTTTCATTCTCCCTTTTGATAAGATGCACCCATAGAAAGCACGTGTGACCATGAAATCATATTACTTGCACTTTCATGTGTGAGTTTTTGAGTTTCTGAATTTCTTTACCATCCACAGGATTTTATCAATGTAATTCAGGATTATTCTCAGCTGGAATATTCCCAGGAGTGTAAGGTAAGCCGGCCATAAACTGAGTACTAACTTTTCATCATTTCTAATTCTGTTTTAGGTGTAAAAATGGTCTAAATCTGCGCTGTCACTCTTAAAAAAAATAAAATGGACCGGCCCCCCCAGATTGTTATGTGTTGCATGTGGATATGCGATAGATTGTATTCTATGGGGAGGGCAGAGAAAGCAGGAACCAGGCTCTTCCCAGGAAGAGGATAGGGTGAAAAATACAGTGCTCCCTCAAGATACATGGCCTCAGGATACAATATTTTCAACATACAATGGTCTTCTCTGACCCATCGTAAGTTGAAACCAGACTCAACATACAATGTCTCAGACTCAGATCCAACCAATCAAGGCCACTTTGGTACAATAGCTGGATTAGTTGCTTGTTAGCAGCTATTCCTGACTGTTATATGTAAGGACTTCTTTTATCTGACTAAAGGTCCTTTTACACGGAAAGATAAATCGTATTAGCGATCGTAGATGAACGATCGAACGATGCAATGTAAATGCCGTTTACACTGAAAGAGAAGTCGTTCACAATCTTCGTACTTTCGGTCGTTTTATAATCGTTATTACGATCGTTCCTTGCTCCTTGCCATAAGCATTACCATCTGCCAACGACTAAACGATTTTCGTTTAAACTGGAAGATTTTGCGAACGATGAACGATTAATTTATTGGCGGGACAAAAGATGCGATCAACGAAAAGCGAACAAAATCTCGTTCGTCGTTAAAATCGTTACCCGTGTTTATACGCAACAATAATCGTGCAAATCCGAACGTTTGAACGATTATTTGAACGATAATCGGCTCGTGTAAAAGGGCCTTTAGGCCTCTTTCACACTAGCGTTAGCACGGATCCGGCACCTAAAGGTGCCAACGGATCCGAGCTAACGCTGATACATGTGTGGAGCCGGAGCAGCGCTCCGGCCCCACACATGTTAACATGGAACAAGACACAGACATACACACATACATACATACATACATACACACACATACATACAGACATACATACTCCAGGACGCCGGCAGAACGTCTTCACGCGCCTCCTGCGCGCAGTGATGACGATTCCCCACAGCGCCCTCTGCTGGGCGCAGTGGGGAAACGTCATAGCTGCGCGCAGGAGGCGCGTGAAGACCTGCTGCCGGCGTCCTGGAGTATGTGAGTGTGTATGTATGTCTGTATGTATGTATGTCTGTATGTGTGTATGTATGTATTTATGTATGTGTCTGTAGCCGGATCCGGAATGACCCCCCATTGCAAATCAATGGAGGACAGATCCGGATTACTGGTGTGTCACACCAAACAGATCCGTCCCCATTGACTTGCATTGGGGGTCATTCCGGATCCGGCTTGGTGCGGATCCCTGGACCGGAGAGCAAACCGCAGCATGCTGCGGTTTGCTCTCCCGTCTGAAGACTGAACAAAAAAGGTTTCAGGAGCATTCCGTTGTCTTCAGTTCAGTTTTGTCCCCATTGACAATGAATGGGGACAAAACTGAAGCGTTTTATTCCGGTATTGAGCCCCTATGACGGAACTCAATACCGGAATTTTAAAACGCTAGTGTGAAAGTAGCCTTAGTTATCTGCTTATTTTTCTTAAATCTTCATTTTCTCTTATCTTGGATGACATTTTGGGGTTTTGGAACCGATTACTCAACTAACAATGGTTTCAACATACAATGGTCGTCCTGGAACCAATTAATATTGTAACTTGAGGGACCACGGTATTAATATTCACACACATTAGTGTGTCAGTCCTTTAATCAACCTGATGCCAAAGGGTAGATAAGTTGTGAGGGGGTCATGACTAGGAACGAATGAACGAATCAACTACGGATGAAACATCCAAAGTCGATTCGCATAAAACTTCGTTTCAATACTGCACGGAGCAAATGCTTCGATCAATATTACAATGTATTGGCTTCGATGGGCCCAAGTTATTGCTCCATATAGTATTGAATCAAAGTTTTATGCGAATCAACTTCAGATGTTTCATCCAAAGTCGATTCGCTCATCCCTAATCATGACTTAGCCCCTAGTGGATGCAAATAGACCCTCTAGTTATTTTCAGTTACGGTGTTATCCACAGCAGGATATACAAAGGACATGGATGATGCAGTGGTAAATCAGATATTGGTGCTGAAAGTCTTATCTACTTTTCTTTCTCAAGACAAAAAATGCAAGGATTCTGGGATTCTGCTGGACCAGCGCCACAGAAATTGTATTCATTACTGACCAAGGAATCGAGTTCTATCAGGTATGGTTCTGGTGACATTTTGTACTGCTGTACTGCAGGAGGGGTGCTTTACCATAGTCCTTTTATCCTGTTTCACACTAGTGGTAAGCTCATCTTTCATTGTATCTGGCATATCTGGAAACCTTCCCCACTGGAGCCCATTGATTTTAATGGGACTTGGCAGGGATCTGGCCTGTTTCCGGCATTAGTGCTTGCAGTGGTATTTGTCTGGCCGAATCTCGGCATTAATGCCGGAAACAGGCTGGGTCCCATTATAGACAGTGGGGTCTGGCCGTGCTCCAGCAGTTTCCGGCTATGCTGAATGCGATATACTCTGGCAGGCTATTCCATTGTCAGAACAGCCTTCTGGACGATTTTCCAGCTAGTGTGAAACTAGCTGTAAATGGGTAGACCAGTTTAGAAACCCTGTTTTCATATATCCTATTATGGTATTTTTGGCATCTTCTGTTCGTGAATCTTCTCTCGCTCTGAGGACGTATACAGACATCTCATTGATTTTAATGTGCACTGTGTAATGCTCAATTTCTCCTGTGGTGGCGCCGCTGGGAAATTGAACACTTACTGGGGTCGTATTGGGGTGACATTTTCTGATGAGCTTATTGTCAAGCGCTCTTCTAACAAGAAGTGATGGTTCAAACTTCAAAGCAAAATAACCCTTTAAAATCATAAAATAACCAGTTCTGCTCAAGCATATTTATGGTTGGACTATGCATCATTTTGGATAAGGTGGAAGAAATAAACGTCACTCTTAACAACATGTTCTAGTGCAGTGTTGGCGAACCTATGGCACAGGTGCCAGAGGTGGCACTCAGAGCCTTCTCTGTGTGCACCCACACCCTGGAAAAGGTGTACCTTATACCAGGCATGCCCAACCTGCCGCCCTCCAGATGTTGCAAAACTACAACTCCCAGCATGCGCAGACTGCGTACAGCAATCAGACTACAGCAGGGAATGGTGGGAGTTGTAGTTTTACAATAGCTAGAGAGCCACAGGTTGAGCATCCCTGCCTTATACTTTTCCTGCCATTCATCAGTATAGCGCATTGACTGTAGGCAGGCTATTATAGCTAACTGATACACATATATTGGTATTCAGGTTAAATTGCCGTGTTGGCACTTTGCGATAAATAAGTGGGCTTTGGGTTGCAGTTTGGGCACTCGGTCTCTAAAAGGTTCACCATCACTGTTCTAGTGTCTTGATATGTGGGAATGACATACAGACAATATAGACCGATTACCTCACATGTCGAGACAGATGACATCATACTCTGGTGGCCTATCTACTCCACTGATGTTTCCAGACACTTCTATGTATGCTCTTCTGGCTAGTCTCTTCTCTTTATCAGTCATTACTCCCAGTAACTGTTGCCTCCTCTACCATTCATATGTCACCCCTATTTCAGGTACTGGCAGAGAAGCGGTCTGTAAAGCTCTTGAAGAGTCAGAATATCAATGTGAACTGGTACATGTATTGTCCAGAGAGCTGTGTGATCCTGCTGTCCACTGCCGGCCTCTGCAATGTGCTGCAGCCATTTCATTTCAGGGTGAGCCTGGATCCTCTGATCTCATATCTTTCCCTCATCTATGACAGGTGCCATGATAGAAAGTGTTACCTGTGATAGCTCAGGAGTCCAGTCCTCCTTTCATAGATAATGCAGTAGGAGTATCTTGTCTGGAGCCGCCTCTCAAAATGAGAGGTAGTCCCTGAGGACAGGAGTTGGGGAACACTGTCCTAAGGCGCTGTTGACATCTATATGGCTACTTTCACATCTGTGATTTTGCCGGATCCGTTATGGATCTGCAGAAACACTTCTGTCATAATAATACAACTGTCTGTATCTGCTCTGAACGGATCCGGTTGTATTATCTCTAAAATAGCCAAGACGGATCCATCAGTAAAACCGTTGTAAGTCAGTGGGTCAATGGCGTTTTCTGTTGTGTGAGATAAAATGGATCCATCTTGCTCCGCATTCCAGGACACACTCAAAAACGCTGCTTGCAGGGCTTTTGAGTGCATCATCGTGGGAAACAGAGCAGAATACATTCTGGTGACACCGTTCCCTTCAGTTCAGTTCAGCTTTGTCCCTATTGACAATGAATAGGGACAAAACGGAAGCGTTTTCCTGCGCTATTGAGATCTTATGACGGATCTCAATAGCGGAAAGGGAAAGCTCAGGTGTCGGCGGTATACATTGGGCATGCTACTAAATATCTATATACATCATATGTCGGTCATTGGCCTCAGTGTTAGAAAAATGTGTACCCACTATATAGGAAAGTGCAGCCTCCTGGACTTTCCTATACATTAAAAAAATATCATATTGTTTTTAAATATAGATGGAAATTTTAAAAAATCATAAATATGTTGAACATAAAAACTTGATTTAATGTAGGTCATTTCTGATGACACATTTCCCTTGTATTTAACAACCATACAATGTAATAAGTCGAGGTTGAAATGATTTTATTTTTCGGCTTTTCATAGAGTGGAACAATGGCAAAAATGGTGAAGTTTGAGGTAGAGCTGCCAGCATCTACAGCCAAGATGGCAAAGATTTCTGAGAGAGATATAGCAATGGCGACTATGTGAGTGTTAAGTGAATGATAAAAGGTGTAAAAAGTATAAACGTGAGTATAAGGGCTGAGTCACTCGACCATGGTCGGCCTGGGAACGTGGGCCGTGTGTTGGCTGCATCTCCTGGTCTACTAACTATATCATAGTGTTGTATGATATGGCCAGTTCATATGTAATTGTGAGTCTGTTGTACTGTATTCATATCATCATAGGAGATGCAGCCGACACATGGACCACGTTTCCGGGGTCCACCATGGTCAGGTGAATCAGACCCAAGACATGGAGGTCTATATGTTATTAGCCTTCCATTGCTGTAGGTGTCCCTTGTTTTGGCATGGTTTTTAGTAGCCCAAGCATTAGGTGTAATATTATTTCTGACTAAATGAGACAAATATTGCCTGTCAGTAAGTAGATCAGTATTATCGTCCTCAAAATCCTATAGCAAGCTTTCTTAAATAGTTTTTCCAGAATATAACATGAACAGCCCTAATCGGGACACAGTGTGTGACTGGTGTGGTCACGCCCCCATACCGCCACAATAGGCAGCCCCTACCCAGCACTGCCCTTGACCGTAGTGACTATATCTGATGTACTAGCTCCATTTGTTGGACATGTAAAGTATAATAGAACTGTGGCCTGTCATAATACCTATATAACATATATATATATTATAGTTAGATTTGCTTTAATATCCTTTCTGCATTAGTGTTTAGCAGGGTTGAGCTGTGGTTGAGGATAATGACCCTTCAGCCTGATCACCGACTATTGATTTGTTCATCTTGTCATGAATCAAGTGCAGGATCAGGTCATGGATAGAGTTGTGCCTATATTTGCTCATGGTTATTTTTTGCTGTTTTTATTTTTTTCAGTTATGGACAACTTTATGTTCTGTTCCTAAGACATCATGCAAAAGCCACCAGCAGCCCAGGAGCTGAGGTCGTCCTCTACCACTTACCTCGGTAATCTTCCTGTATTTTCAGCTCTGCTGCCCGTCTCTCCTTGTAACATGTTTCCTGTTTGTTTCCAACCTTATATACTTATATACTATATAACTGATATACTAATGACCTATCCTCTGGATAGGTCATCATTATCTGATTGTGGAGGACCCACACGATCAGCTGTGTGCGAAGGCACTGGCAGAGGCCTTCTCTCAGCTCCCCAAGCACAGCGCCGTACATTGTATAGAGGCTGTGCTTGGTATTGCAGCTCACTGTGATGTGCGCATTTGCTTCACGCATCGCACCCGGATAGAAAACTTGCTCTTGTGAAAGAGGCCTAATAAGAGCTAGCAGCAAGCGCAGTTACATGGTCCCCAATGATCACATGACCCATAGGACCGAGCAGGAAGTGAAAATGGCGCTTCCTGATCTGGAGACACAACGCTCATTGAATAGTTAATGACCCCTCAAGTGCAGCGTGCAGTACAGTTCTGTTTAGCATAATGTGCATAAGGCTGAAAAGAGTTTTCTGAGATTCTCAGGATAGGTCATTAGTATCTGATCGGTGGGGGTCCAACACCCGGGACCCCAACCAATCATCTGTTTGAGAAGCCATCGCGCTCGTAGTAGCTCCAGGCTCGCTTCATTCACTTGAATGGAGCTGAGCTGCTCCTAGGCCATATGACCGATGCGCGTGACATCACTTGGCCTATGGAAAGCTGAGAGAAGACTGCAGCGCTAGTGCGAGTACCGCTTCCTTCTCAAACAGCTGATCGGCGGCAGTTGGACCACCACTGATCAGATACTGATGACCTATCCAGAAATAAAGAGCAGCACTCACACCACTGTGGTGAATAAAGAAGAATTGCTTGAAGACCTGGGAGTGCTGCGGTTTATTTCTGGATATTGTGATGACTGGGGGTACAGTGGACTGGTACCCATCACTGACGGCACCACCGGCGAAATGGACTTTAAGGACCCATTAGTGCTGCTACAATCCTCTGATTATTTTCTGCTATCCAGAGAAAACCCTTTGAATTGGCAGCTGAATCGCTGCACAGCTTGGTCCGGTGATTTCCTGATCAGACAAAACAGTGACTGATGCTCTGGAGTATAATTTAGACAACAGTTGGGCAGATTATACGCTATTTAATCATACTGTACAGTGCTCCTATTGTGCCTCGTTTGATAATTATTTCCTTGTGACAGATTTGTGTACAGTATAGGATATGTCCACTCCTTTAAAGGGGTTGTCCAAGTTATGAAAAAAAAAATATAGCACTGTAAATCTGATGGGCAGCAATATAAAACTAAGTTCAGCAAGTTTTAGGCAAAAAAAAATCTATATTTCCTCATTTCCCTTGTTCTCTTCTGGCCTTTGTTTACATGCAATAACAACAATCTCAGCCCCTCCCCCTTCTCCCCCCTTCTCTGCAAAGGCAGTGAATACAAGTGCTGAGTGACATGTCTGCCTGCTGGAATATTCAGCAGCATGTTGTATGTGTAGGACTACAAGTCCCAGCTGTACAATGACACTGCTGATACAGGCAGGAAATTCTCCCTACCTGTTCTTGTACAATTCCTCTATAGCTCCTTGCCCAGCATTTGTCTCCTCTCACTGCTGCAGCTACTATTTGTTGTAAAGCCTTGAGCCCTCAGTGTGTTCTGGCTGAAGGGGTTAATGTTTTATCTGAAGGAAACCAGGGAGAGAGCAGATAGCAGGAGCCCGGCAAAGAAAGGGGGCGTGGCCAGTGACTTCTCGTGTACAGACTGTTATCTGAACTCTGAGGCTTGTACACCAAACATCACAGAGCAGAGAGATAAGGTGACATCACAGGTCATGTGACCCTCAGTCAACTCTGAGAAACCAGCAGCTTTAGAAACACAAAGTATATGGGAAAGTTGTTATACCTGACAAGTTAGAAACATATAAAGAACAAAAAAATAACTCGGACAACCCCTTTAAAGAAAATTTTATGCCAGTTTCTTACATAAAAATAGTCACAAGACCCCTTTTTGTGACTTTTTTTAAATGTCCATAGGGCAATATTTTTTTACATGTGTGTTTCTGCACCATCCTTGCCACTTGGGAGTGGCGGAGGAACGGTTATGGCCGTCAGGGGCTGGAGTTTTTATTCCTGGTGCACGGACCGCTGGAGGTGCATCATAAATTAGGTGCTTCCTCCGGTGGTACAGGGATTATCAAAGACAGGCTTTTTACGCCCCCAATGACTGGTAGGGCTGCCTCTGCTAATTAAATGCTTCATCCCCTCTCCTGATTCCATTGCTGCAATCATTGGGAAAACACTTTTTAATCGTTATGCAATTATGTCTCAAGTGAACAAAGAGTGGACCCAAGCCCCTCAATGCACCCCTATGCCATTTTCACACGAGCGAGTCCCACACTCCGGACTCGCAGTGTGTGTGTCAAGGAGAGCACTGTCCTGACCTCCCAGCACTGTGAGTCGCATAGCATTATATTGATTTATAATGCTATGTAACCCTTACAGGTCTGAAATATATTGGATAACACTGACAGCATCATGTCGGCGTTATCCAATGCATTCCAGAACTGTAAGGGTTGCATAGCATCATAAATCAATAAAAAGCTATGCGACCCCGGTAGTGCTGGGAGGTCAGGACGGGAGCTGCTGAATACTCATGCTGTGAGTCTGGAGTGTGGAACTCGCTCGTGTGAAAGGGGCCCTACACCTCAGCTCTTCTTACTTAGCCACTCCACTCGACTGACAGGGCCGGGTGAGTTCAAGACTCAGAAGCCTTACTCTGTCAATCAGGTTGAAGGGGGACAACACATTTCTGATTGACCTGGTGTATGAAATGCTGTTCTTAATAAATTCCTCCCCTCACCTTTTGTCCCTATTTGTATCCTTTTCCATCTTAGAGAAGGTCCATGTAAAAAGATGCACATCTTGAAACTTAACAGAACTGGAAAATTTGCCCTGAATGTGGTTGATAATCTGGTTGTTGTCCATCATCAAGATACAGAGGTAAATAGCATATGAGTGATAAACCTAGTAATGAGGTTGATAGAGGTTAACAGTAACTGTATGTCCGCGGTCTTCATATTTCAGACATCTGTTATCTTTGACATCCGGTTACGGGGGGAGTTTGATGGCACGGTGACCTTGCATCAGCCAGTGCTTCCTGCTCGCTCCATACACCCTTACCAAATACCTATAGCAGGTAGGAATGTCTGCACCCAGGCCACCAGAGCTCAGCAAAACGTAATGGTTTTCAGTAGTGGCTAAAATTGACATTTGCCATGTAGTGCCATTTCATCTTTGTGGTGGCATTGGTGACTGTAACCAGCGTATTGCCCCACATTCAGGGATGTCATTAAACATTCATACATTGTTTTTCTGCAGGTCCATCAACTGTGGCCGGACAGATCCCTGTACAGTGCAAACTGTGTATCCTTTAAAGCTATCAGGCATTACTTTAAGCCAGCTGTGCACATGTGACTGTCTCTCCCATCCTCCCATACACATGCATGTTTGCCCCAGCCAAGCTTGCATGTCTTGTGAAAGAGGGAGAGGTAAAAGCCACTGCCTAATGCCTCTGACACGCAGCTTAACTCCCTAAAAACAAAAGGGTAAAGCATGTTGACCCTTCTGTCCCCCAGCACCTGCTGTCCAGGGCGAGTCAGTAGGCCCCCGTACACCTGTTTGTTGGCCAGACCTGACGAATTTGGCAGATTCTGCAAACATCTGTTGGCCAGCTTTACATCTGCACATTTACAGGACAGGATGTTGTTTTCTGTATAAAAGGGGTTGTCTCATCTCAGACATAGAAAATGAATGGAAATGAATACATATTCTATTATTCATGCTTACGTTTTGTTGATTTGAAGTGAAAAAGTAAAAAACAAATCAACATAGCTACTGCTGGGGATGTGGGGTTAGCTTTTGAGGTGCCGAGGTAGAGTTGCTCCTCGGCCTTGGTACCTATGAGGGCCCAACGGTCACTGCTGCGTAAGAAGACACCAGTGTCATAAATAGTACTTCACAATAAATTAGAATATCATCAAAAATTTTTATTTTTTTTGTCAGTAATTCAGTTCAAAAAGTGAAACGTATATATTTTATAGAGTCATTACAAACAGAGTGAATTTTTCAAGTGTTTATTTCTGTTAATGTTGATGATTATGGCTTACAGCCAAGGAAAACCCAAAAGTCATTATCTCAGAAAATTAGAATAATTAACCTAAAACACCTGCAAAGACTTCCTAATCCTTTAAAAAGGTCCCTTAGTCTGGTTCAGTAGGCGACACAATCATGGGGAAGACTGCTGACTGATGTCCAGAAGGCTGTCATTGACACACTCCACAAGGAGAGTAAGCCAAAAAATGTCATTGCTAAAGAAGCTGGCTGTTCACAGAATGCTGTATCAAAGCATATTAATGCAAAGTTGAGTGGAAGAAAAAAGTGTGGTAGGAAAAGGTGCACAAGCAACAGGGAGAACGGCAACCTTGATAGGAGTGTTAAGAAAAGGCCTTTTCTAAATTTGGGGAAGATTCACAAGGAGTGGACTGCTGCTGGAGTCAGTGCTTCAAGAGCCACCACACACAGATGTATCCAGGACATGGGCTACAAGTGTCGCATTCCATGTGTCAGGCCACTCATGACCAATAAACAACGCCAGAAGTGTCTTACCTGGGCCAAGGAGAAAAAGAACTAGACTGTTGCTCAGTGGTCAAAGGTGTTGTTCTCAGATGAAAGTAAATTTTGCATTTCATTTGGAAATCAAGGTCCCAGAGTCTGAAGGAAGAGTGGAGAGGCCTCAATCCAAGCTGCTTGAGGTCTAGTGTGAAGTTTCCACAATCAGTGATGGTTTGGAGAGATATGTCATCTGCTGGTGTAGGTCCACTATCTACCAGGAAATGTTAAAGCTCTTCATGCTTCCCTCTGCTGACAAGCTTTATGGAGATGCTGGTTTCATTTTCCAGCAGGACTTGACACCTGTCCACACTGCCAAAAGTACCAGTACCTGGTGTAATAACCACAGTATCACTGTGCTTGATTGACCAGCAAACTCACCTGACCTTAACCCCATAGAGAATCTATGGGGTATTGTCTAGAGGAAAATGAGAGACACCAGACCTGACAATGCAGGCGAGCTGAAGGCTGCTATCAAAGCAACCTGGGCTTCCATAACACCTCTGCAGTGCCACAGGCTGATCGCCTCTATGCCACGCTGCATTGATACAGCCATTTATGCAAAAGTAGCCCCAACCAAGTATCGAGGGCATTTACTGTACATACTTTTCATTTGGCCAACATTTCTGTGTTGAAAAACAAATTACAGTTGGTCTAATATAATATTCAAATTTTCTGAGATAATGACTTTTGGGTTTTCCTTGGCTATAAGCCATAATCATCAACATTAACAGAAATAAACACTTGAAAAAGTTCACTGTTTATAATGACTTGAATTACTTAAAAAAAACTACTTTTTAATGATATTCTAATTTAATTAGATGCACTTGTACATGGTATTTGGGGCCCTGTTGTATATTTAGCATTGGGACCCTGGAGCTTCAAGGTAAATCTCTGATTTACTGCATTGTGTAGAATTATCTGGATATGTTATTGAACATGTTCTTAACCATTGGAACAGATTCCTCTTCCTGGATTGTTTTTCAGCCAGACATCATCATAAGTGCTAGTGAAGGTAGGACTCCATTTTCCATATTCTTTGAATAGCTTGTAAATTCTCTACATTGTTAACCCCCTTAAGGACCAAGTGATTTTTTGTTTTTTGCTTCCTGCCTTCCTAGTGCCATAAGTTTTTTTTTTTTTTGTTTTTTTTTTTTTTTTTTTTTTTATACCCGTATGAAGTCTATTTTGCAGGACAAGTTGTACTTCTATTGGCACCATTTTATAATGCATATCATGTTGTGGGAGGCTGGAAAAATATTCCAAATGGGGTGGAATTGGGAAAAACCCCTAATTACTTCCTAGTTTTATGGGTTTCATTTTTACGTTCCCTATGTGGTAAATCTGACTTTTTACCTTTGTTCTCCTGGTCAGTACAATTACAGTGATACCACATTTATATATATTTTCCTGTGTTTTATTACATTAAAAAAAACTTTACATTACCAAATTCTGACCCCCTATAACTTTTTTTTATAGTTATCTCGATGGAGCTGCATGAGCGCTTATTTGTTGCAGGACTATCTGTAGTTGTAGTTTATTTTTTTTTATTTTTTTCATTTCATCTTCTGCAACGGCATTACCATAAGAGATGACCGTCCTCCAACCAGGTAGGGACAGGCTCCTCCTCGGTGTCTTCCTGTCCCTTCCAGGTGGGGAGAGGTTATTCTCACAGCAGCAAAAAACACAAAACTCCCAAAGTTCTTTTCCCTTATTCCCAACAATTGAAATGTGGATGCACTGAAATGGCATTTCCTCCCTTGCTACTCATACTCAGGGTATTGAAGAAGATTCGGGAAGAAAGGGCCCATGTGATTCTAATAGCCCCTCTGTGGCCAAAAAATCGTGGTCCCTCCCCCCCCCCCCCCCCCCCCCCCCCGAAGCTTCTCTAAGTACAGAGCCCGTGGGTCCTTCCCTGGGTAAATGATCTGTTGTCTCGGCCCTGTCTTCCATCCGCAGATAGAAAGTTCGCATTTAGCAGCCTGCAATCTGAGAGGTTGACATTAAAATCTAAAGGCCTTTCAGATTAACACTGTGTCAGAAGCAGGAAGGAAATAGCTTCTTAAATTTATTCAAAAATCTGGAGGAGATTTTGCTTGTGGTGTAATGAATCTGAGGCTTCTGCAGAAAATGTTTTCCATCCAGACGGTGTTCAGTTTTCTTCAGTCAGGATTTAACGTCCTAATTCTTTGAGTGTTCATATCTCTACTCTAAGTTCAGCTTTTGAAATAAACATTTCAGATCACCCTTGGATTATTAAAGGGGCAGATAGGTTAAGACCTACCTTAAGACCACTTGTGTCCCCATGGGACCTGACTTTGATGTTAACAGGCATTTTTTGGGTTGCTGTAACCTCAGCATGCAGGGTAAGCGAGATTCAGGCCCTAAAAATGGTTGAACCTTTTTTTCTTTTTTTTAGATTTGTGTTTAGGTTTAAAAGAACTTTTTTCCCCCCAAAAGTGGTGTCGGATTTTCACGGACAGCAAGAGATTGTTGTTCCTTCCTTTTGTGAAAATCCAAAATCTGAAGGCGAAGAGAAATTCCACAAGTTAGAAGTAAGGTGCTCCATCCTTCAATATCTAGAAACCATTAGTTCCTTTAGAAAATCAGATTATCTGTGCAGTTTCAAGGTACAAAAAAGGGTCTAAAAGCAAAAAAAAAAAAAAACTTGCTGGCAAGATGGATATGAATTGCAGTTTCTGAGGCCTATAGAGTATTGGGGAAGGAACCTCCCAATTAAGAGTTGGATTTCAATGGGAACACCACTACACTGCGATGGCCCCACGATCCTGGCCATGACCATTGTAGCCATACCCTTAAAGGGGTTCTCCAAGAGTATAAAATGTCCCCCCATGTGCCAGGCCCCCCACATGGAATATACTTGCCCTGCTCCCTGTGCTGCTCCTGGTCCCCGCACCGCTGCTGCTGCTTCTTCCTTGTACACGGATGAAAACATCCGGTGTCGAGGGGGGGGCCAGCCAATGGCAGGCGGGGATGAGCCCGCGATGATAGGGAGGCTCTCCCCCGACACCGGATGTTTTCATCCATGTGCAGGGAGAACCGGCGGTGCGGGGACCAGGAGCAGCACAGGCAGAGGGGTAAGTATATTATGTGTGTGTGGGGGGGGGGCGGCACATGGGGGGACATTTTATACTCTTGGAGAACCCCTTTAAACTAGAATGTTTCCATTCATTGACATGAAGATAAGACCTTGACAATGAGGAGAAGCAGACACAACATATCTTCGCTATTTCATTATACTTGGCCAGTGATGACCTGGATTCATGACATATTGCAATGTCCTGGAGTCCTGGGGTTTTTACAGTCCTGGAGCACAGTGTATTAAAGATTCATTGATCTATGGAGTATGTGTGTATTTCCTTTATTTGTAATTCTTATAAATGCACACCCTTGTCTTATATACACAGGATACCTCTGGTACTTGCGCATCAAACTTCAGCCGATTGTTCATTTGCTCACAGACAAAGGTCGATTGATGGATTTCCTGCTTCAGCGAAAAGACTGTAAATCAGTCATTCTATCAGTTTGCTCACAGAGTAAGTGCTAGCCTCTATACAATGTACTCCCCGGCAGAGGTGTGCTTTCTGCTAATGGGTTGTGTTCTTCAGTTTTATCCGAGAAGGACAGAGCGCCCCTGCCTGTCATTGCCACCGTCTTCGATAAGCTTAACAGCGAATACAAGAAATACCTGGAGGCTGAGCACAGCTACACATTGGTGAGTTGGATTAAGGAAAATGTTCTTTCTTTCCTTCTGATCTGCTAGATACCATTGGACTATTGCATTATTTATGGGATATCTATTAAGGTTTTGTTAAACTGATTTCTGTGCTGCAGGCTGTGGAGAGCAGTCAGGGGAGAAGTAACGCACTTGTGAAGAGACCCGTGCGAGGACAAGCTGTCATAGATCAGTCCGATATGTACACCCATGTATTGTCTGTCTTTACAGACTTGAAAGTGAGTAAACTTGTGTGAAAGTAATACCGAGATACTCAAAGACAGAGTCTAGACTGCGATGTATCTCACGCAGTGAAAATGTATGGGCCAGCTTATTCTCTCTGTCCATCTTTGTATATATGCAGAACTCTATGCCACAAAGTTGCCCAGGTATCTTTCTTGTAGGATCCCCTGTATTTAAGCTTCAGTTACAGTGAAGAAGTATACCGACACGTGGTATACTGCCTAAACATCAGCTACTTTATTGGCATGTCTTAGGCCCATCATAACCTTTTGTCACATTTTCAGTATTTTGTCAGTACTTTTTGTCAGTATTTTTTAGTATTTGAAAGTCAAAACCAGGAGTGGTTCCAAACCCAGAAGATGGAAATCCTTCCATTAGACCTTTTTGTCCGTAGATCCCACTCCTGGTTTTGGCTTACAAATACGGATGAAAAATAATGGCCATATACTGAACGTGTGACAGTGGCTTTTGGACAGGTTTGGAAGGATACATCTGGGGATTTTCTGCTGCCCCCCCATTTGACTCTACACAAATGTGAGGTATGAATGGTAAATGAACCAGCAATATGAATACCTGCAAACCAGCATACAGATTATACAATGAAATCAATCCATATTACATGAGTTTCACTTATTTGTGATAAAACAACATCGCCACCTCCTGACTAAATGTCCGGGAGAAAGCGTTCATTGCTCTAGACCAGTGGCTAACCTCTGACACGCCAGCTGTGGCAAAACTACGACTCCCAACATGCTCCCTTGCTTGGCTGTTCTCAGAACTCCATAAAATGAATGGAGCCTGCTGGGAGTCGTAGTTTCACCACAGCTGGAGTGCCAGCTATCACTGCTCTGGACTCGCACGACTAGAGAGCTCTTTCATTTGGCTGTGTATGGTAGTAGTTTTCTTCCTTTTTAATAAGACAAATATGTGTGAGGAGTAGATTGCAATATTAACGTTTTTCTCTTCTGATTAGGAGGCGCCACATAAGTTCATCATAGCTGTTCTCATGGAGTACATCCGTTCTCTGAACCAATTCCAGATTCCTGTACAGGTGCGTATAAGCTTCTCTCTGTTAATTTAAAGGGAACCTGTTACCTGTACTTTGCTGCCTGTGCGTAACAGGAAAGACATTTAAGGGGAGGGGGCAGGACCAGCAAGTTTCATCAGGCTCGCAGCGCACTCTTCGAGGTTTGGCATGTTAGTACTATAAAATGACTTACTGACATCTCAAAAGTGACAGACCGCTGAAATCAACAGGTCTGTCATTGCACTCAGTGAGAACAGCATAGAGCAGGTGACGGGTTCCCTTTAAGTAAATTCCCAGAAGTAATACAAAGCACTACAGGTTCAATTCTGCAAGCTTCAGAGCTCAAATGACCCCAGGTCCACACAAAGGTTGCTTGTGTGCTTTTCTTTTTAAGTGTATTTATACACTTGGCTCTGTGCAGTAATCTTAGGTAGTGAAGATTAAAGGGGGGTCCGTGCGGCAGAACTGTAAATGCAGTTTTGGACTATAATTCATTTTAGAAATTAGTAAATAATTTTATATTATATGCATATATTCCCTCTGGGACCCACAACGATCTCAAGGACAAAGGGATAGAGATCCCTCTGGCATTTCACAGCATTGTTCTTGGCAACCCACTGTGCCAGGAACTGCAGTGGTTGTGTTCACGTGGATAGGGGCTGTATACCGTGTTGCCTACAGTGGGCCATCATTTAATGGTGATTTATAGGGTGTTTCAAAAAGATTGACCAGTCAAAGCAGTATATTCCACAATGGCAACATGTTATAAAAGTGACCCAGTTATCATATGACCTGAGTTATCATATTTTATGCTCTCAAAATTGAGCTTTTCCTCTTCCTAGAACAGTCTGTTTCCTTATATTGTGTGTACCAGCAACTGATGCACTGTAACATTGGCGGATCAATGCCAAAACGCCATTGAAACACGCACTGCACCGCAATTGTGGATTCAGTCTTGCTGAACTGAAGAACACAGAATGCATTGTGTTGCGGGGTCACCATCTTGTGAATGACAGTTCCTGGTTGCAGAGATAAAGAGATTTAAAATTGGGTCCATCTTGTTGAAATATATATATATATTGTGACAACTCGGGGATCACTTAGCTCTCCAGGATCGCCGTCTTCTCACCTTAGACGGTTGGCACACCTCAAGAAGCCACTCCAACTTTCATTGATGACTTACCTGCTGGTAGAATGATGAGTTTCATATCTCAAAATGGTGCTCAGCCCTTATGTTTTCTGTCCTAGCACTATCTCTATGAGCTGGTGATCAAGACCCTGGTGCAGCACAACCTCTTCTACATGCTTCATCAGTTCCTGCAGTACCACGTGCTCAGCGACTCCAAGCCTCTGGTATGTACTTGTAGAAGGTTCAAGGAAAGTCCAGATTTGCTTTGTGTCCCTCTTGATAACTGCACGATACATTATTGATATATCCATTGTTCAACTGAGTGTTTTCCTTCTGTAGGATGATGAACTTCAAATACTTTTTCCAGAGAAGGTCATACTGCATAACAGCAAACCTAAGGCCAATACCTATATAAAACAGACAGTCGTATCAAATATGTCAACTAAAAAAACCTAATCATAAACACTTATTTATTGACTAGAAATATACATTAAAAGGCACTGGCTTTAACAGCCCCACAAATACAAAGCAAATACAATAATAATGAGGGTGCAGTGTGGGACTGAGGCAGGAATTACGATACTTGGACAATTCAGGTCAGTACAAATAAATTATATACCATATTTTTCACTTGATAAGACACACCCCAGATTTTAGAGTAGGAAAATAAGAAAAAAAAATTTTTTCATCAGGACCCCCCCCCCCATAAATTTCCAGACCTCAGATCAGCCCTTTTAGCCGCCATGAGACCTCAGATCAGCCCACTCAGCCGCCATCAGACCTCAGATCAGCCCACTCAGCCACCATCAGACCTCAGATCAGCCCACTCAGCCGCCATGAGACCTCGGATCAGCCCACTCAGCCGCCATGAGACCTCGGATCAGCCCACTCAGCCGCCATGAGACCTCGGATCAGCCCACTCAGCCGCCATCAGACCTCGGATCAGCCCACTCAGCCGCCATCAGACCTCGGATCAGCCCACTCAGCCGCCATCAGACCTCGGATCAGCCCACTCAGCCGCCATCAGACCTCGGATCAGCCCACTCAGCCGCCATGAGACCTCGGATCAGCCCACTCAGCCGCCATGAGACCTCGGATCAGCCCACTCAGCCGCCATGAGACCTCGGATCAGCCCACTCAGCCGCCATGAGACCTCGGATCAGCCCACTCAGCCGCCATGAGACCTCGGATCAGCCCACTCAGCCGCCATGAGACCTCGGATCAGCCCACTCAGCCGCCATCAGACCTCGGATCAGCCCACTCAGCCGCCATCAGACCTCGGATCAGCCCACTCAGCCGCCATCAGACCTCGGATCAGCCCACTCAGCCGCCATCAGACCTCGGATCAGCCCACTCAGCCGCCATCAGACCTCGGATCAGCCCACTCAGCCGCCATCAGACCTCGGATCAGCCCACTCAGCCGCCATCAGACCTCGGATCAGCCCACTCAGCCACCATAAGACTAAAATAAAAAAACCTCTCTTACCACTCCTGCGCCGCGGCTCCGCTCCGGGTCAGGCTCTCCCTTGTCTTTTCCTGCCAGAGCTGCACGGTCACCTGACTGCGTGCAGCGTCAGGTCATAGTACGCGCACTATGTCGTGAATCTGTACAGGGTCAGGATAGTGCAGCGCCAGCAGGAGAAGACAAAGGAGTGCTCGACCCGGAGCGGAGCCACAGCACAGGAGGGTGAGTATTGGAAGCGCTTGCAGTGCTTCTTCCCCGCTCCCGGCACCTAATGCATACTAGTGAGCGCTTCCAGAAGCTATTCGCTTTATAAGATGCATGGCCATTTTCCCCTTACTTTTTTTTGGGGGGGGTGGAGGTGCATCTTATAAAGCAAAAAACACGGTATTCATTTTTTTAAGCATGAGATTTGTTTTTGTGAGATTGAGTGCCTCTATCAACTTTAATGTACTTATCAGCTTTGTCTACTTTTTTCCTATTGACCTACCATCAGGATAGGTCATCAATAGTAAAAAAAAAAACCGAAAAAACTGACAAACCCTTTAAATATGGAACACTTGTTTTTTCCTGCTGCATTCCCCCACCGCTTATTATTGGTGCTATTTGTATTTGTGGGGCTGTAACAGCCAGTGCTTTTAATATATATTTCTACTCAATAAATATATTTCTTGCACTTGAGCAGTAGTGTTTGATAGGAGTTTTTCTTTAGATGACTTACAACATAACAGTCCAAGTATTCGAAGAGGTTATTGCGGCTACTAGCAGATTGTCTGTGGCTTGCATAGACTGTTAAACACCTGGCATTATAGCTTGAAAATTCTGCATTCTAGACTATTTTAGCTGAAATGCAGAGAAATAAAACTTGATTGACTCCAGTGTGTTAATGTGAACTGCTCTTTGCTTACAGGCGTGTCTCCTGTTGTCTTTAGAAAGTGTCTATCCTCCAGCACATCAGCTTTCCCTTGACATGTTAAAGGTAAAATAAAGGCTGCCAGACTTTACTTTATATCCCCAAATCATTATATTAGAAGGGGACTGAAAAACTAGTATTAGATTGTCACCAAGTACTTGAACTGTGTACATTTTTCTAAACTGTATAGTAAACCTTTTTGAAATACAGGATCTGTTAGGTGAGAGTAGCAGTCGTCGAGATATTTTTGTGTATTGGATCAGCAGGTCTAAATCTGGATCTGTACATTCTATGGAAGGTTAAGGCCTCATGTACACGGCTGTGTCAGTATTGCAGTCCGCAAACCAGGGCTCCATGAAATACTAATACCTTCCGTGTGCAATCCACATTTTTGTGGAACGGGCATACAGATGTGGACAGATGGGTTCCTGTGCAATCCGTCAAAAATGTGGATTGGACACAGATGCAAAATACCGTTGTGTGCATGAGGCCTAACAGATACTGCACTTCATGCAAAATAAGCCCTATGTAGTCTGATCCTGCAGTCATGTCCTCTGCTTATTGCAAACCATGTTAGTAAGAAAGCAGGGTACAGCCTTAGGATCAGATTACACAGGTTTGTTTGTGGCCTGGACATGGAGGCACATAGGTTTGCATGTGAGTTGGAGACAATTTTTGGATATCTATGATCGATTATTTACACTGTTGCTTTGTTTTTTTCCACAGAGACTTTCAACAGCCAATGATGAAATAGTTGAGGTCTTGTTATCAAAGCAGCAAGTTCTGGCAGCTCTGAGATTTGTCCGCAGCATTGGAGGACATGACAGTGCGTCCGCCCGTAAATTCTTAGATGCAGCTAAGCAGACCAGCGACAATATGCTTTTTTATACAGTCTTCCGCTTCTTTGAACAAAGAAACCAACGTCTACGTGGGAACCCCAATTTTACACCAGGTTAGATGTCATATTAATCCATATTTGCTTTACTCTTAGATACTGTATGTGAATGCATGTGGCGAATGAGATCAAACTGTACTTGTTTATGTATTCCCCTTGAACCCTTTCACGACATCTGCCATACATGTACGGCAGATGTATGGTCTTTAAAGATGTCTCCTGCTCCGCAGTGGAGTGAGCAGCACACATACAACAGACACAAGCAGCTAATGCCCATGATCGGCAGTAATGCCAACTGCAGACATTTAAGTTCTCTGGTACTGTGGTCAAATAAAAAAAAGTTATGACTCCTGGAAGGCAGGGAGCGAAAAATAAAAACGCAAAATTGCTGCTTCAGTAAAGGGTGAAATATCAATAGATATTAGATATCTTTACAATTTTCAGATCTCCACATCCCTTACCAGTATCCACATAGCTGTAGCTTAGGGCTGGACGTTCTTGTGATCAGGGGAGGTCCCAGTTGTCAGGCCCCCTACCGACCACCCATTGTCAGGCTAACGGCATATTTCAAAAATCATGGAAAAAGATACAAAACATCCTGCATGACATGATAACTAAATATGCGGATCTACATGGATGCATTTCTAAAAGAAAAATCACAGAAAATAATGCACTAATACAATAGATGCAAATATTATATATGGAGTGCTCACTCTGATATGATCAGAAATCACGTAAAAAGATACAAAACATACTGCACGATATGATGTCATATTTCATATAAAATTACTCCCTTACTGTTGTAGAGCAGGAACTCTGCATCCTGACAAGAATGGGAAGCAGGGTCACTGTGTAGATAGTAATTATGCAATCCCGGCATTTTTTTGAACTATTAAACTTTAAAAATATTTATCATGCACAGTGAATGCTGTAACAGGAAATAAAAAATGGCTGAAATTGAATAGTAAGTGATCAAAAAGTTGTATTTACCCCAAAATGGTACTAATAACAATTATAGCTTGCCCTCCCACAGCGCTGTAGACTGAAATATAAAAAAAATGTGATGGGTGCAGAATATGGTGATGCTAAGAAGTTTTTAAAGGGTTTATTTTAAGTAGTAAAACATAATGAAACCTACATAAATTTGGTGTAGTGACCTGCAGAATTAGGTAGTCATTTCATTTGTAGTGGACGGTGAATGCCATTAAAAACAACCCAAACATGGCAGAATTGAATGCCATTAAAAAATACAACTTATTCCACAAAAAAAATACGTATTCCCTATGTGGACAGAAAATTAAAAAGCTGTGGCTCTTGGAATGCAAATATGAAGAAAAAAAATTGCAAAAATAAAAAATTTGTTACCGTAAAAACCCTTTCTCTCTTTCATTGGGGAACACAGCACAGACCTTTGGTTTAGCTGCAGCCACGAAGCAAAAATTAACTCCTCCCACCAGCTATACCCCTCTGCAGACACTTAGCTAATTCGTTTGTTTGGAAGCAGAAAGGAAAAAAACGTAATATAAAAAAAAAAAAAACCCAATACAAATACAACCAATAACATGTCCGATCCAAAAGGGAAAACTGATTTCAAGGATTCCATCCTGAAGCCGCGTGCTTTGACAAACCGATTGAGGCTCTTGAAATCTAGTACCGGCCTTTTGGAACCATTTTAAATAGAAACCTTGATAACGTTCCTCTGGGGCAAGTAGGACGATTATTCCCTGAACCAGGAGGTCCCGAATTGTGGACAAAAGTTTGGAAGCTCAAGATGGGTTGCGTTGGGGAAACCGACCTAAAGAACCAATTGGTGGGAGTGGACCTGAACTTTTTCTTGTAACTTGGTTCGATTACTTTGCAGACCCAGGAGTCGGAAACGTGCATGAACCAAATGTCCTTGAAGGACCGTTGACGCCGCCACCGCTGAAGTGGGTCAGGGGGCAGTCCATCATGCCGAAGTGTGATTACTGGAACCGGGCTTGGCGGTCTGTGTTTGTGGGTCACCAAGCTGTTCTGTTTAAACGATGGCCTCTTCTTGGTCTCCTGCGTTTGTCTTGCATCCAAACAAATGCTACATGATGGTTTAGATTGAAATTTGGTACTACAATGGGTGCAAGTAAAGTAGGTAGCAATGCTGGACCCGTCTGTCTGCTTCTGGAGGATGGAACATTGGAAACAGATGTCTCTTAATAAAATTAATAGCCTGCAGGAGGGGGTGCCACCTAGGGTAGAGCCAACACATTTGTAGAGCTGAGGGTCCCAGAAGGCCAGAACACATGTGTCTTCAACCACTAGCTGGGAGGAGGAACCAAAACCAATCCAGGAGAGAGGCCTTGGAGTGCTGGCCAGTGGTGGGGAGCTGTGCAAGACACTCCCCCAGCTGGGAGGGGCCTAGGAAGCACAGGACCTATAGTAGATGCTGCCAGCCGACCGGAAGTGAGTGGTACCGTGGCCAGCTTTATGCCCTAGCTGGGGGAACCTTGCACTTAGGCGACGGGGAAGCCAGTGAAACCTTCCGATAGTGCCTGGAGTAGCACCTCTCCTCTGGTCTTAGGCTTCTTGGTGGCAGTAGTGCCATAGAATAACTGCAGGAGGCACTGGGATGGCTGGGAACAGTAGTGCCATAGCAAAGGTGAGCGGTGAGGGGAGGTGCTCCCATACTTACCTGACTCCTGAAGGATGAGGCCTTATTCAGCCTTGGCTCAGGCAGGGTTCTTCAGCCTCCCAAGTTGCTCCCTTTGGTGAGAAAGGACCGGTGCCAGAGGTACCACCTTTTCTTCTGTCCTGGCAGTGGTAGGGGGGCATCCCGCTATGCTGCCAGGTGGGTAACCAGGGGATGATTCCACCTTGGGCCCAAGTGTGTGAAAAAGCAAGACATGCAGAGCAGATGTTTGCCTTCTACAGACACTAAGCTAAAACTGATTAGCTCAGTGTCTGCAGGAGGGGTTAGCTGGTGAGAAGAGTTAAAGGGGTTCTCCGGGCTAAACCTTAATTTGGGCATAATTCTAACCTGTGGAGGGCAGAATATTGGTCAGGTACTTACCTTCCACAGCACAGCCCGTTCCAAGATCTGGCACCTGGTCACATGACTGCTCCTTTCGGGTTTTCTGGCGAGTCTCCGTCGTCTTCTCTTCCTTTCTTGTGCAGGAGACGGAACGTCATGAATGATGTCACCCGCCTCCTGCATAAGAAAGCTCCGCCTAGCCGTCTTCACTCACCACGCAAGCACACTATGCTGAATCCTAGCGGGGTCCGGCGCTCCTGTGTCTTCTCCTCCCGGCGCTACACTGTCACCTGACTGCGGGCAGAGTCAGGTCAGAGTGCAGCACGGACAGAGGAGCGCCGAAGCAGAGCAGGAGAGGTAAGAGACTTTATTTTATCTGCCAAAAGTATTGCAAAAGAGCAAATCCCGGTACCGATCGCTGGTATAAAAGTATCGATTCAGTATCGAAATATTGATACCCGCGACAACCCTATGTCCACCTAGTGGCAGCAGCTAGGGTTGCACTGGGTATTGAACTATCAATACCCAGTTGATACAATATCGGGATTTGCTATTTAACGATACTCTAGCGGTAGCGCAACTTAGTATCTGTTAGAGAACATCGCATGTGCCGCTCTCAGCGCTCACCATGTTCTTTGCAGCCGGCACAGCGGAGGAGGAGGGAATCAAATTAAGAATAGTTTAATTCCCTATTATAAAAAAAGTGTTGGTATATCATAATGAAATCGAGTTGTTTGGAGGGGTGAGGTTAGTTTCACACTAGTGGCATGCTTCTCCAGCCCACCCCCATTATAGTGAATAGAGCCGGAGTGGAGTGCCGGCTGCACGCGTGCACTAGCGGCAGCACTGATCCGGCAGGCTGTTCACCTGCCAGAACAGACCGCCAGAGAAGCTTGCCGCTAGTGTGAAACTAGCCTAAGCATAGCTTTTTGATGGTATTCATAGAATGTATAACATGTCGGCCATTCTACAAGTGTAGCACAACCTTTTAATCTTAAATAGGGAACTATCTTTTCTCTTGGACAATACATGAAAGATCAAGTGGCAGGTAAGAAAGGAAATGTAATAATTTACCCCAAACTTAACAGAGCAATAAGAACAGTCCATTAGTTTGACATGTTTTATTTAAAAAAAACAAAACAAAAAACGACCTATATAAATCAGGTTTAGTTTCCCTTAAAAATAAGACAAATTGGAAGCTACATCTGGTCAGTGTCCATCCACTCTAGAGCTTCATTAAAAACACTGCTCTTCGGCGATGTACATGTCAGACAGGGCCGATCTTCTCACCACCTCTTTTCTTCCATCCAGGAGAACACTGTGAAGAACACGTGGCTTTCTTCAAAAATCTCTTTGGTGAACAGTCCCTGCTGAAGAGCATTGCTTCCTAGCCGACATATAAAAGCTGTAGAAAGTTTATTTATTATTCTAATAAAAGTCCATGCACCTTCTGGTATAAAATGGTCTCCCCCTTTTTTTTCTTCATCTTGCATATATTTTCTTATGTAAAATTGTTAATGATTTAGCAACTCAATTAGTAAAATATACTATCTGATTCTCTGAGAAACATACGAATGTGAAACAAAAAGGAGCAGGATAACTTGCATTGGTATTTGCATTTATAAAACATCTGGTTTCTCCTTAAATTAAAAGTATGGAAAAAAAAAAAATGTAACTTTTCTATACCAGTGAAAATCCTCTCGTATACATTATAACACTGCTGTCCTGGTAGAGTCTATTCCTGAGGCTGACAGCTGTAATGTTTGTTCAGATTCACCGTATGTAACACCCTACTGAGCTCATCCACACTTTTCCACCGAGGGTCCAGTTACCCTAGTGGGCAAGAAGTCGCTCTTGTTCTGTGCCTCTTATTCTCTGCTGTGCGGCTTGTACTTTAGCTTTGTTCACTCGTGGCCCTGGAAGAAATAATCAAAGTAGAAGTAAAGGAATAATTGGAACACCAAGATATTACATCTATACATTACTGGTTCACAAGGCTGAAGGAGAACAGTGATGATCAGTACAGAGCTGCGGAATATGTAGGTGCTATATAAACAGTAAAATAAAGATTTATTAACCAGTTCAAGACTGGGCCATTTACTCCCATTTCTGACCAAGTACTTTTTTTTTGTATATCTTTGAAAGCCATAACTTTTTTTTTTTTACTCCCCATTCAATTATGTAAATACTTTTTGTGCCAATTAACAGTGATACATGGCACTTTGCTTTTGCAATTTTTATTTAAATGTTAAGATAGCCAGGAGAGAAATGACATGACCAGTAATCAGTCTGGATGTGTGATTCTTAGGCCGGCCGCTTCCCCTCATTCCTGGCACCTGGGGAAAACTTAACGTAATTTGAACCCCACAGACAACAGAGTGAAGTCTCCTAATTTGGGACTTGTCCTGAATTGCAGCGACATTTATGTCTATCTGTGAAAATGTAAAAAAAAAAAAAAAAAAATTGTTTTACTAAGGCTTTACTGTTCACATCTCAGTTTAGGAAATCTGGTAGACTGATCCTCTACTTCACCACTGACTGCAATGGGGTCCAGCAGTGTTTCTGCCGGACAAAATCTACTGCATGCAACTTTTTTTTATCTGTCCGACAGCCAGCTTTTGCGTTGGATCTCCTAAACAGAGATGTGAATGCAGCCTAACACAAACTGCAACTAAAATACTTTGAAGTGTAACTGCAGTTTTATTTTTTAATCCCCTAATGGTATAGCTGCTGTATAAGTGGTTTTTTAGTAATCATTTTCAGTTTTACCTGCTAATAACTCCCACAAATGCATGCCACTTTCCCTATTCAGCCTCTCTCATCTCAGAGTGTTGCCATGTGTAGGCCGTCTCTAAATAGAAGACAGATCAACACTTGGGGGAGGACCTTAGCCCTGAGTGCCTGGAGATGGGCTGAGGCAGAAAGTGGAGGGCCGATATCTCCTGAATGGTAGCAGCTAGAAACATGCAACTTGGCTTGTTTGAAAGCTGACAGTCCAGGCTTTCATACAAGACAGAATGACAGCTGTAGTCCAAGCAACAGAGGAGAAATCACAGTTAGAAATCAAGTTGGGAATAATTGTGAGTAAAATCTGCTTATACTTTCAGCTTCATTCACAGCATCCCGATTTCTATAAGTGATATCTTTCCCTGTACTGAACAGATTTATGTGCTATTACCTGAAAGCCTGGAATGTCAGCTTTCAGACAATACAAAGCCTATATTTCTAGCTGGTACCAAACCAGAGATACGAGCAGCTAAAGCAGCCGCTTTCCTGCATAGTCATAGGAGCCGAAAAACGAAAATAATGGAGTGCTGGATATTTAGACAGGACATGCTGCACTATTTTTCCCATCAAATGTGCCAAAATGTCTGCGACACCTCTGAAAGAAATGTGAATGCTGCATTATCTAGACATAACTTTGTATCTTGGACAAATGCAGACATGTTTCTAATTCTGGCCACCCTTTACACAGAAGCATAAGATTTGTGTTAGGGTGCTACCACACTACATTTTTTCTTGTCTCGTAAAAAAGGCCATGAAATTAGTGCAGCTATTAAACCCTTTTGCTGCTATGATAATTTTCACTATTCTTTAATTCAGATTTTTTGTTCGTCAGAATAAAAAAAAAAAAAAAATTAAAAAAAAAAAAACTATAGCCCCAAGCAACCTGGCACGTAGCATGGGTATCACCCAACAATTTACAGAGATGGGAACCTTCATGCAATTTTAAATCAGTTTGTAAATAATGCATAAAAATGACTAAAACAAACCTAAAAGTAAAGTGGCTCACTAATTGGTAAATGGAAACTCAGGTACTGGGGAACCCAGTCCCAAGAAAAACTTAGTTTGGGTTAGTGGCGCAGAGTTTTGTCCAGGAAATAAAGCCATCGCATGGAATGCATTTTAAACATTGTGGGGCTAGCTCAGCTGAGTGTAATGATTCATTTCACTTATTGATCTGTTGCTTCATTCTGGAGGGAAAAAAGTACTTTTAATCCATATGCAAATGAGTAGCTGAGTGCACAGAGGGTGGGCCCAAGACACACTTTCTGCACCCTTGCTCCTCCCTCCTTTCTCTGCCAGCCCCTACCGCTCCTTGATTGCCAGTACCAGGTGACATGACAATGCAGGAACCTAGGCCTGTCAGTCAAGGAGAGGGAGGCGCTAGCAGAGAAATGCAAGGGTGCAATTGGATCCGCCCCCAGTGCATTTAACTGCTAACTTTCATGTGGATTACAAGTACTTTCTCCAGAATGAAGCAATAGAGCGCTAAGTGAGAGGTATCATTAGATCCAGCTGAGCTAGCCATATAAGACATGACATATTACATTTAAAGGAGCTAAATTTATAGCCTTAGATTATGCTTCATACATAAACACTAAAAATATAATTTTGTCTGGGGTTGAAAAGTCATACTTGCTTTATATAATGTAAATAAAAGGGAAATGCAAGTGAAAATTTATCCAAACGTTTTATTAGACCTCTACTGGTGATCTCAGCTCACACACACTCACCTACGTAACTGAGAAGAACTGGTAGAAATATGAGGCCATGGGCAGCTCCCAGCAGCACCATGGACAAGTACATTCTAAAGTAGAAGACTTTGAATATCTGAGACTTGGAAAAGCCCAGCACGCCAATCCCTACAAACTTTGTCATAGTGATTCCACTGAAGACCTAGAAGAAACACTAAAATTAGAGTTGTATTTCTCATGTAAAGAAGGAGAAAGTTTGTCTAACTGTAATTTTGCTTTCCTCGAGTCCAAAGGCAGCACATACAGTATCTATAAGTACTGCCTGAGGACGAAGAGGAAATACGAGCTTTATAACTTATCATAGCTGGGTCCAAGATTTGTTATTGAACTTGGTATGCACCCACCATCAAATCCATTATTCTAACCTGACCCAGGTCTTGTGTTGTAAGAACTGGAACTATTTTAACGAAAAGTAACAAAGAATTTGTTTTCAGCAAAACAGTTTAGTGACCGTGACTGTCACATAAGACTGCGGGATCTACTTACCGAGCTGCCCATATATGCCAAGGCATCCTTTGCACGTTGAACTCTATTTCCCTTTGTACTCGTTGAAAAGGCCCTTGTGATATGGCTACAAAACTCAACCGAGATGCCACAGCACTGCAGGTGAAATACAGGTAATTAGCTTTGTTCATAACGGAGCTCCATTGCCAGCTTTTCCCTGATGTACTGCTTTTTAACATGTTGCTGTCCTGCCCAATGTCTTAAAATGTGAGGCGGGTTCACATACAACTCTACAGAGACATTTTGTAGTCTCTACAGGTGCACAGAAATTGTGCAGACTGCAGGAGATGAGACAGAGATAGCTGGATTTCCCCATGAAGCAGGCAGTGCTCTATAAGAGCTGCTTATGCAGCTCAATAAGCGGTTACGATATGATCTAATTATTGCCAAGTTAGCTAAAAGGTCTTAAAGGGGTTCTGCAGTGGTTTAAAACTGATGATCTATCCTCTGGATAGATCATCAGCTGTTTGAGAAGGCAGCGGCGCTCCAGGAGCGCTGCGGCCTTATCACCGTTTAGCGCAGGCCCAGTGACGTCACGACTAGTATCACTGGCCTGGGCACTGCTAAGATCCATTCAGGTGAGCAGAGCTTCGCCGCGCCCAGGCCAGTGATACTAGTCCTGATGTCACTGGGCCTGAGGAAAACACAGAGAAGGCCGCGGCGCTCCTGGAGCGCTGCTGCCTTCTCAAACAGCTGATCGGCGGGGGTCCCGGGTGTCGGATTCCCGTCGATCAGATGCTGATGATCTATCCAGAGGATAAAAAATGGAGAACCCCTTTAAGTTAGAAGGGAAGACAGAAAAAATAATGTTATAAAATATCCTCTAAAAGGTATCAATGTTATAAAAAAAAAGACTTTTTGAATAAACAATCAAAATTCAAAAATTTGGAAAACTCTTAATTCTTTCTAACTGCTGTTAAAGGGGTTGTTCAGCAGTTAATTTTGATGAACTATCCTGTGGAGCAGTGGTTTAGTCTAATTACAAGCACTCACTCAATTCACTTGAATGGAGCGAGTACCTAAATTATACTGCACTTCGTAGACTTTCTTTTCCATCCTGCATAATAGAAACCAGACGGATCCATTATGGTTGCCCATAGACTTCTATGACGGATCAAAATGGAATGCCTTTAAAGGTTTCCATTAATTTTGAATTCCATTATTTTCCGTTATAACGGAAAGCAATAACGGAATTCATAACACTGATGTGAACCCGCTCTAAAATGGTAAAAAAAAAAAAATAAAGATTTTTTTATTCATCTGCAGATCTATATACCTTTCCCAGTAGAGTACAAGGACAAAAGAAACTCACCATAACCAAATTCACCAGAGAAACAGCATTAAGGCTGATGTTCCAGAGCCACATGACCCCAAACATGTTGACAAGGATCATGGATATGGTAACACACATCAGAAAAGCAGACCAGATTTCTAACCCCAGCAGGATCACAGCCACAAGGAATATGGCAGCCAACGATATGCAAAGGTTAAACACGGTGTCATCCACTATAGTTAAATACTGCTCGTAAAATACATAGAAAACGCTGCAAAAGATGGAGATGATCATAGTATTATCCAGTGAATTTGCATAAATAAAAGGCCAAAACCTCACAGATACTTCATCTAACATACTCTGATTACAGAAGTTGTCCCCTTTCCATCTGCTCAGTTTTATAGACGGCACCATCTTTAGACTCTACTTTCATTAGCTAAGAGCGGTTATAAAGAGAGGCTCTTGGTTAGGAGTCACTAGTGGGATCTTGCATTAAAAAGATTTTCTTGAAATAATTACTTTTTAACAAAATAAAGAGTAATGCTATAAACATAGAAAATTTACTAAAAATGACTATACAAAACTTATACTTAGCGTAAAATAGAATTGGTAATAAACACAAGATGACACATTAATCGCCCACAATAATGATAAAACGTCATTCTGAAAAGTACCTGTAAGCAAAGACACTGTAATTCTTGCTTGGGACATCTATGCTCTCTGTAATGTTTTTAGCAATCATTCGTGCTTTTCGTAAGGCATCAATGAAGGCCGTAGAGTTCTGCAAGATGGTGTGGTAAGTCATAAAATAGGTGGCCCCAACATCTGTGTTATTGGAGAGCAGGTTTACTGCAGAGCCGTATGCTGCATGTCCACTAAAAAAAAAAAAAAAAAATTAAAAAATTAAAATGATATAAAATATACAAATAATGACTATGTTCCCTTTCACTGCTTAACCTGCAGATGGCAATGATAAAAATACTAGTTTATCACTGCTATAATAGAATGTGATTGTCTACAGCAGGGTTGCCTAACCTACGGCCCTCCGTAGCATGCCTGGACAGCAGGGCATGGTGGGAGTTGTAGTTTTGAAACAGCTGGAGGGCCGCAGGTTGGGCATCACTGGTCTACAGCCACTAAACCCTCAGATGGCCTACACAGTAAAGGTGGGGTTGCGGTATCTTCATATGATTTCTATCTCTGAACTAAATTCAAGCAGTTGAGCTTTTACGACATACATATAGACTGGCTTTGGCATATAACCCTGACTCGGAACGTAACTTCCATCTGACAGGAAACCGGCATCACAACAGAAAAGAAAGCAGTCACCGCAACAGCCTCAGGGCACCACTCAATGGTGGCATTTCATTTATGAGTCCTGCTTCACTAATGTCACACTGGTAGTGTAGAAAACCATAGTCATGAACTTACCCTTTACCACACTTGGGATTGGGGTTGTCAGAAAGAAACATAGGCAGGAATTTCATAAACTCCTCTTCCTCGGGCCTTCTTTTGCCTTCTGGCGTCAGACTACGACACCTAATGCACGATGGATCCACAACTAGAATAAAGAGACCAAAAGTACATAACCCTAATTTTGATAATCTTTCTGGGTACTGTAGTCCACCCATTCCAGTACTGTAGTTGCCCTCCTCTGAACCCTCTCCAGCTCTGCCATGTTCATAGGAGCCCAGGGCTCAGGTAAAGTTTTCCATTGCTCCAGGTTCCAGTGGTGGTATGCTTTGACCCCCTCCAGCAGGCACATGGCATTGCATATGGTAATCTTCAGCCTGTGCACAGCTCTCAACCATGAACACATTTTCTGAAGCGCACGTTTCTGTTTTTTTTGCTGTCACTTTTAATTATATGACTGTGTGCTTGCCTTTAGGGCTGATTCACACGATCATGATCAGCTTGGCAAACACAGTGTGTGTTGGTCGCATCTCATCACTGTGGCTCCCCTAACCCAAACTGACTGTATGATACTGTTTTATGATACGGGCAGCCCATATGTGCCAGGGGAGCCATGGTCGGCCAGGAAGATGCGTCCAACACACAAACTGCGTTTCCCAGAGCAGTCACATGAATCCAGCCCTTATGCATCTGTTTGCAATGGGTGTGGCAGAGACACCTAAACTCAATAGGAGGAGTGCTCCTACATTAGATTTATGATGCTTTGGCCCCCTACAGTGCCCTGTCTCCTTAAAATGGGACTTTCACAGCAGCCTGACCCTTTAACAGCGAGTTCCACAGCACCTCACCCCCTTGACAGTGACCTTCACAGGGACCTACCCCCTTAACAGTAACCTCTACAGCACCCACCCCTTAACTGACCTCCACCATTCCTGGCCCCCATTGACAGAGACCTCCACAGCAACTACCCCTTTAAGAGTGACCTCACAGTACCCTGCTGTCCCTTTAATAGTAAACTCCACAGTGCCCGTCCCTTAAACAGTGACCTCCACAGCAGCCTACCCCTAGGGTGGCCAGAGGTCCGGTTTTAGGCCGGACAGTCCAACTTTCAGATTCCCTGTCTTTCGTATGTCACAGGGCCTGAATGGACACAGGGATATCCTTTCGAACAGCACACTCTCAGACAGCAGCACTGTGCAGTCTGAGCATGAGCTGCAGGGAGAAAGTCATCCTCCCTCCCATCCCTGCAGCTGACAGAAGTTGATCTTTACCTTCATTTTTTTTTCAATCCCCGTCAGTTGCAGAGTGAGAGGGGGCGTGGCCTGACTTAGTGGGTGTGGCTTAGCAACACCTGGGGGTGGGGTTTTTAAGTCCTTCTTTTGAGGGTGGTCTGAATTACAGGTAATGGTAAATTATGAGGAAACAGTGGAAGAAAACATCTTTTATTACTACTGAACGGTAAATATGTGACATTTACATTATATTAGGTAATGATTGATGATTAATTAGTCTAAAAGATAAGTTATATTTATGGTAACTGGAATACCCCTTTAACAGTGTCATCCACAGCGCTCTGCCCCTTTAAAGAAGACCTACAGCACTGAAGAAAAATGGCTGGGTTGTTATGGGAACCTCATGTGAAACTGTGGCTGATAAGGGTCATGTGACCAGGCTTGGAACTGTACATCCTGGACACCTGATGTACCTGTGTGCCAAATTTCGTGATTGTAAATGCCACGGTACGGATTCCTTTAGCGGACATGCACACATACATACACTCAGTTTTATATATTAGACTAGAGACTGTTCACTCCACTGAAACTCTCGATTTCAGACAAACATATGAAATGTTACCTGAAGCATTGCAGAACTTTTCAGTGTTATTGTACACTCTGCAACAAGTAGACTGGGGCTTCACCCAATCAAAGTAATCATCAAGCCAGGAAGACGGGGGATAGCCAATTTTTGTGCTAAAATGATAAGAAAGATATTGACACGAAGTTAAAATCAGTGAAAACGAATTAAAACGTTACCTCTTTAGAGCCCGAGTAATGAGCTGTATACATGTGCAATAAAAAGATAAAATAAATTCGTATCCAGTTCCCGAGTTACTTACTAGTGGTCCATTTGTGCTGCATTATAAATCTGTTGCACGAGGGAGTTGTTGTTGCAGCCGGCTCCACCACACACTTTAGATTGACCCTCCTTTGATTTGTAATCATGTCCTTCTTGCACCACAAAATACACTGGTGGACCACTGTGCATGTACTTATTCAAGGAGTCAAAGTACTTCAGCACATAGGAATCCTTCAAGAATGACAGAAAAATGGAAAATTATATATATTCAGTCAATGGAAGACATTCAACACCTTTTACAAAGAAATATCAAACTGTGTGTAAACTTACATCTGGCATAGATAACGACTGGTCCAAACCAATGTCTACCTTGTTAACCACAGCAACGCTGAAGGAAAGCATTGCTACAAAGACTGCCACCTGGAAAACAGATAGACATGTAAGTAGATGTAATCAGCAATAGTCACCTAGACTGCGTTCACATCACGATATCGATCAGGGCACTACTGGTGGTACTGCAGTCAGGAGCACGGGCCTACTTCATAGTCAGTGTTTGGTCAGTGATTTCCATTAGTGATGGAGAAGTAAGGTATAATAGAAAGATTTGCACCTGTTTTCTGTTTTTTTACCCACATCTGGTTTGGGCTCCCAATAACTGAAGTGTGAACTCACCTTAAGTGCTGTTTCACACGAGTGTGTGCAGTCTGGAAATCATGCTCCGCTTGCGAGCGCGATCCTCCATTCTGCACACAGCATTATACTGATTTATAATGCTTTGTGCCTCTGCATGACCTTCCTTCTACAGAATCATAGTGACATAAAGCAGTCACTATGATTCTGTAGTAGGAAGGTCAGGTAGAGGCACATAGCATTATAAATCAGTATAAAGCCATGCGCTACTGCAAGATGAGCAGCGTCCAGAACGGAGGATCACGCTCACACACAGTGTGTGATTTCCACACTGCACATGCTCCTGTGAAAGGGCTCTAAGGCTCCATTCACACGACCGTGTGAATGGGGCCGTATCTATCCGCAAAATTGCGGGAATAGATACGGCCCCATTCACCTCTATGGGACCGGGAGCCGCGGCTCTTTTGAAGCATGTCCTATACTTGTCCGTGAGCACGGACAAGTATAGGCATTTTCAATGGGGCTGCACGGCGTGTGTTCCGAGCGCTGCGGAACACACGCCGGGCGGCCCCCGTATATTTGCGGGGCCGCAGTAATGCGGGCCCGCAAATTTACATTCGTGTGAATGGACCCTAACTCTGCTAAAACCAGAAAATTTGATTGTGATTGGAGATAACCCCAAAATGCTTCTAAAAAGCTAAACTACGCATTTGTCCCTAAGGCCTCATGCAGACATCTGTGAAAACCCGGACTGTGCTCCTGCTGAGTGCAGGAGCGCACGGCGTTATTGGCTGCTATGGCGCCGTGCGCTCAGCAGGAGCACAGTTTGGGTTTTCACGGACCGTGCTCCACGGATGTCTGCATGAGGCCTTAGGGACATCTGCACCTGGGGAAATGGGATAGATTTTTTGTGTTGCTAGTATGGCTTCATTGTAATGTCTACTAAAGATGTGAACAATGCATTTATGTACATGGCAATAAATCTTCATTCTGTTCTATGGAAGTTAGCTGCAATAAGTTGCCACTGAGCATAACTTCCACTCAGGGGGACCAGACTGGTCCAATATTACAGCACCCACACAGTGTCACTCAGATTTCACAGCACATACTCCTAGTTATCCAGTAATAGGAGGTTTATTAAGCCTACAGCTTACTTGCCATGTGGACACATTTTCAGAATTCTTTTATATACATACCACTATTGGCCTCATCCAGTCCGTCAATAACAATAACGGGGAGTAAATCCTTTTGAAGAATATGAAGAACCAGCTCTCTAGTTTTCCAGACCCCCGGTTTCTCTCACATCCTGGCACACAGCAAAGGATGTCCAATCTATTTTTCTACGGACAAATGATAGTTACAAAATCATTTTAACATCACAAGTAACCCACTGAACCACACTCAGTTCTTTTGTTGGGGCAATGTTTATTTCAATAGTTTAAATGGTTCCACACCAATATAAATATACTGTAAAACTGTGTCAAGTGGTGGCCCTCCATGATAGCTATTATGTACAAAGAGTCTAACTCTGCACGCAAATACAATATGGACAGGGAGCGATCAGAGCTGCCGCACAGAAGAGCTAGCGTGGACAAAATGCAATTGAAGCCGGCTAAATTCACATCATGTATGAGGTCAGAATATTAACACTAGATAAGGATACAGGAAGTTACAACAGATAGTTGTGAAATAACACAAAACTGGACCAAAGTTCAACCAAGGAAAAAGCTTAGCAATAATAAGCATATCTAACAGAAAATATATAACACATCCCATGTCCTGAAAGAACCGGAAACTAGTAATACACTGTCTGTGCCCTGAAAACATTAAGACGGGATTGGACTTTGATTATTCCTATCTCATAAAGTGATGGCATGTAGCTCGTCCTGCCTCCCCCTGACGGCCGGCCACTGTATTTGCATACACAAGAGCTCATCACTGTGAAGAGGGAGGGCGAAGGGGTGGGTGAGAGCACTTGAATGGGACTGAGCTGCAAAAAGGCCATGTCACCAACGGACGTGTTGTCACAGGCCGATGAAGAGACTGCAATACTCACTCGAGTGCTGCCTCCTCTTCAAACAGCTGATTGGCATGGGTGCCTGGACTTGAAACCCACCTATTAGATACTGATAACTTATAAGACTAGGCCGCAGTGATGGCTAACCTCCGGCACTCCAGCTGTAGTGAAACTACGACTCCCAGCATGCTCCATTCATTTCTGTGGAGCGGAGAACAGCCAAGAAAGTTTGGGGTTGTAGTGTTACCACAGCTGGAGTGCCAGAGGTTAGCCATCACAGGGCTAGGCTATTAATATTTAAGTTGTGGAAAACCCCTTTCATCTGCTCACGCATAGACATACTAACCTCTTGTCTTCTGATGTCCAAGCCAAGTAAGCTCACAAAGAAGGTGATCTGGAGAAGGAAGTCGAAAAAGACAGCCATCCCAGCAAAGAGAGAAAAGGTTCGCACCGCTGGCATGGATGACAGCGCCCCTAGGTGAATACAATCATGTGACAAATATATAAACAAGATATTCAGCAATGGGACATAAGAGCTAAGAGACAAGATGATAAGTAAGGGACTCCAAGCGGAAACTAAAATGATCTCCAAAGCAACCAAAAATTATCATTCGGCTCCTCAGTTTTAGACTTGAGAGCCAAAAGTGATTTTTCTAGCCTGGAGCCCTGCTGCATAGATATATGTAAAACATGACGACTGCTGCCTGCAGCCATCACTAGAGGAATTATAGGAGGTTACTGCATATCATGTAAGGGCTTGTATGAATGTATGAAATTATAAGAGTTAGATATCAAATAAAACCAACTGGGGAAATGTTTTTGCTGAGGCCAGTCATTGGCTGCAGCAGTGCACGTGACTGTCCATAGCTCGACTGGAAGTAAACGTGCCTGGGACCGGAAGACTACTGATGAACGCACCCAGGGTATATGAGCCGAGCACCTGGGACCAGGTGAGCATCAATCTTTCATTAGGTCAAACACACTGGGGACGAAGGCTAACAAAAATAAGGAAATTCTAGAAAAACTTTAACAAAGATGCCAGGAAAGGAGAAATTACCTAAGAAAAAGGCAACAGTCTCAGAGAATGAGGAGAGAAATATGCTTGGGGCTACGTCACCCAGGACTCTTCCAATCTGCTGATCGAGTTTTTCTCCTGGAAGGCGTTCATCCCTCTATAAAACAAACATGTTTATACCAATTAATGTAAAAGGAAAGTCCCACTGAATACAGAGGCCTCTGCTGGTCAGGAATATCAGGCCAGACACACACACACAAGCAAGTTCAAAGCGATAAACTCGCAGCATGTCTTAGTGTAACATAGTAACATAGTTTATAAGGCCGAAAAAAAGACATCTGTCCATCCAGTTCGGCCTGTTATCCTGCAAGTTGATCCAGAGGAAGGCAAAAAATCCTCTGTGAGGTAGAAGCCAATTTTCCCCACTTTAGGGGAAAAAATTCCTTCCCGACTCCAATCAGGCAATCAGAATAACTCCCTGGATCAACGACCCCTCTCTGTGTGGTCCCATTATCTGCTCCTCAGGATCACACAGCATCATAATGATTTATAATGCCGTGTGCTCCCTGAGAGTCCTGGAATTTATTGTATTACACCGACGGAATTATGTCAGTATGTGTCTGGCATTAGGCCCTTGTGTGCAATCAGAGAATCAAAGAAATGCAATGGAATGGGAACAGAGTTTTACACTGGCATTACTTTTTAAAACGTAGAAAAGTGCCACAAATAAAGACTAAAGCTTATTTCACAGGAGCGATATAGAATACGAGTCAGGGTCTGTTCAGGGAAAAACTGATGGTTTTGTACAAGTTTATTCAGTTTTGTCTGCAACTGCGTTCAGTGTTTCAGTTCTTTCTACGAGAATGCAATCCGCTTTTGATGCGTTTTTCACAACTGATGAACAACAATCTACATCTCCTACCAGCCATCAGTAAAAAACACATTGCATCCGGATGCCTTCCTTTTTTCATATAAGCCTCATTCATTTCTATGGGTCCAGGGCTGCGTGAAAATTCACTCAATATAAAAACAGGCTGTGATTTTTTCCTAAACTCAAATAATCAGTGATAAATGATAAATGATGCTCATGTATACAGACCCATTGAAATGAGTGGGTTAGGATCCAGTCTGGTTATCATCTGTTCACAACACACATCGCATCCAGACAAAAAAAATGGCTCATGTGAAAGAGTCCTTAGTATGTAGATTGCAGATGTGTATATAGCGTTACTGAACTGCAAATAAACACATGACACAAGCCACATGACTGGTCAGACACCTTCTGCACTCCGATTTCCTCCAAGGGTGTTACAGACAGTGTCTGATGATGTGAGGGGACACAATGTGTGTATAGTGCTGTGGAATATATAATGTGCACTGTATAAATAATGGGATTTAGTAAGTAAGCTCAGGGTTTTAGGACTTAAAGGGGTTTCCCCATCACAGACAATGGGGGTGGAGTGGGGAAGGTGGTGGAGGGTGCACTGCGTACGCGCAGCCGCCCTCCATTCATTTCTACGGGGCCGTTTAAAATAGCCGCGTGCTGGCTTGGCTGTTTCCATCCACTCCATAAAGATGAATGGGGGCGTGGTGGTGGCTCTCCGCCGCTCTCCCCGCTCCATTCTTGGCGTAGATGCAGGTCCCAGAGAATGGGGGCATATCCTAGCGATATGCCTTCATTGTCTGTGATGGGAATACCCCTTTAAGTACTAATTTGGCATTTATCTAGAGCATCAGAATGCTGCCGAAATGCACAACTTAAAGGGTTTCTGTCACCAGTTTTTTCGGTATGAATCAGGCTGACATTAGAGATGTGCTAATGTCACCTGATTCCAAATATATATCTGTTTTATTTACTGGTGCCCCCATTTTTATATAAAATGAACTTTTATTTTATGCTAATAAGGGGAGTTACCTCTGCTCCTAGAGGCTTTGTTGATTGACAGGACCAGGCAGAGAAGAAACACTCCATTCACCATAGCTTTTAAGGACCTTCAATGATGTCATGACCATGTGATCAGTCACATGGTTAGGATCACACAAACAGCCTGTCTCCTCCTAAACCATGTGACTGATCACATGGTCATGACATCATTGAAGGTCCTTGCAGGCTATGGTGAATGGAGTGTTTCTTCTCTGCTTGGTCCTGTCAATCAACAGAGCCTCTAGAAGCAGAGGTAACGCCCCTTATTAGCATAAAATAAAAGTTCATTTTATATAAAAATGGGGGCACCAGTAAATAAAACACATATATATTTGGAATCAGGTGACATTAGCACATCTCTAATGTCAGCCTGATTCATACTGAAAAAACTGGTGACAGAAACCCTTTAAAACAAAATATTAAGTTAAAAAACACGTTTAAAACAAAAAAAATCTTACCTGCAGAGTCTGCACAATGATGTATATGTTATCCACTCCAACGGCAAGAACCAAAAATGGGATGACCTCTATTACTATGAGGGTGAGTGGAATACCGACATAACTGAAGATCCCCAAAGAGCAAGCCACAGAACTGAGAACAATCAAGATGCCGGAA
>ONZH01010568.1:47500-117203 GCA_900303285.1 Rhinella marina
CCCCCAGGTGGCTCCAGCCTGACCCTCAGTGCCTCCAGCTTGCCCCCCCAGTGCCTCCAGCTTGCCCCCCCCCCCTCAGTGCCTCCAGCTTTGCCCCCCCTCAGTGCCTCCAGCTTTGCCCCCCCCCTCAGTGCCTCCAGCTTTGCCCCCCCCCTCAGTGCCTCCAGCTTAGCCCCCCCTCAGTGCCTCCAGCTTTGCCCCCCCCAGTGCCACAGCTTTGCCCCCCCAGTGCCACCAGCTTTGCCCCCTCCCAGTGCCACCAGCTTTGCCCCCTCCCAGTGCCACCAGCTTTGCCCCCGCCCTCCCCCCAGTGCCTCCAGCTTTGCCCCCCCCAGTGCCACCAGCTTTGCCCCCCCCAGTGCCACCAGCTTTGCCCCCCCTCAGTGCCACCAGCTTTGCCCCCCCTCAGTGCCACCAGCTTTGCCCCCCCCAGTGCCACCAGCTTTGCCCCTCCCCCTCAGTGCCACCAGCTTTGCCCCCCCCTCAGTGCCACCAGCTTTGCCCCCCCCCCTCAGTGCCACAAGCTTTGCCCCCCCCGCTCAGTGCCACAGCTTGCCACCCCTCTCCCACCCCGGTTCAGTTCCCTCCTGCAGCAGTTAACATGTAATACTACTTACATCTCCTGTAGAAGCGCCTCCGTACACGGCCCGGCTCTTTCATGGTCCCGCGCTGCACAGTCTTTCTGACGTACACACTGCGTCATGACGCAGTGTGACGTCGGGTCAAAGTGCAGCGCGGGACCATGAAAGAGCCGGGCCGTGTACGGAGGCGCTTCTACAGGAGATGTAAGTCTTATCTGTTAACTGCTGCGGCCGGCGGAGACCACAGAGCGGAAGTAATTTTACTCCCGCTCTGCGGTCACGTGACACAAACGAATCCTCGATGCAGAAAATTTGCATCGAGGATTTTTCTGTGTCGAATTCATCGATGTACTCGATGAATCGTTTCAGCCCTAGTTCACACGGCATCTTTTGTCGTAGAACTTTGCCGCAGACACCTGTGCTGAAGTTTCACTGGTGGCCGCGTGGTTTCTGCCTCCTATTCAGGACACGTCCGTTCTCGGTGCAGCCATGTTTGTAAACCGCTGCTCCACAATCTTCAGCTCTGCCTTCTATTGAAATGAATGGGAGGCAGAAACCACGCGGCTGCCGGCGGGATTTCATCACAATTTCAGCTCAGCTGTTTGCGCCAAAATTAAAGTGTAAAACCCACTTTGTGAACGGCCCCTAGTGGTGTTTCAGTTTTGCACATACATACAGATAATTTACAATAAAATATATGGGTTTGCCAGACAGATTTTGACCATACTGCACAATATTAGCAGGTGTGAATACGGCCTAACCTGGATAGACTTGTTGGCACATGCTGTCTGGTGCTCTCACCTGGTTCACAAGGCTATCTTTGAGAGAAGCATGAAGTAGTAGTACCTTATGCATAAAAACAATTACATTTTTTGGGAACTTTTATCTTAGTAGTTGCAGTGCATACAGGGATTCTGTTCACGCTGCGAGCCTGGGGTCTGAAATATTCCGGAGCTAGGCCCACCTACCAGAACTAAGCTGTCAATCGGTAACACTAATGACACCAATACACATTTCTACTCATGAGACTAAGGTAAGCCATTCTATGCCTCCCTACCATCTAGTTATATATCGCTTCCATTAAAGGGGTTATCCCATGACCAATTTAAAAAATTAAAATCAGACACCATATAGAACATGACAATCTAGAACCAGCCCTATATCACATGGATCCAGAGATCTCCACATTCATTGCTCTGCTAGATTTATATCAAGCTGACAGCTTGAGGGGAGTGTCTTTTCTGCTGCAGCTCAGGGGGCGTGTCTATGCTCTACCTATCACAGCTCAGGAGGCATGTCTCAGCTCTTCCTATCACAGCTCAGAAGGCAGTTGAAAGATGAAACTGAGCATGTGTGGCCTTCTCAGTTAGCAGGTCATAAAAATAAGAAAAAAAAAAAACTGCAGGTGGCGCTATACAGATACATTTTATTGAATAACTCAGTGGCTATGCTAAATTTGTAATTACATGCAATTACAGAAGTATTCAGATCCAGGTGCTGGTTTGAAAACTGTAGAATATTTTTGGTGGGACAACCCCTTTAATTGGAAAGCGAGCACACAAACATACATATGAACACATTCAAATGTACTTTCAAGCAGTGAGCATATAAAAATCGGATAATACATTTATCATACCATCATAACCTCCAAGCACAAGCCAAGGGAAGACTGGCCCACCAAATGTACCCAGGCATGGATCGTGAAGGGGCGAAGTATCATTTAGCGATGTGGGAGATCTGTAAAGATTTCGGAGAGAGTAGTTAAAATGAGTTATTGTTTTATGTACCTTATATGAAAAAAAAAATCCCAATAGCACAACAAGCCAGCCCATGTTTGATAACTTACTGCACACAGTATAAGAAATGGGTGTGGTAGTCCGCCATGACAAAGAAGTCATCGCTGACAGAATGGTTTAGTGCTGAATAGCTGTTCTGGAAATAGTTCAGGACACTGAAGATGGTACAATTATTATTATATGGAGCCAGAGGAGTCAAGCAGATGTCTTTCAGCATCACCGTCTCATTTTGATATTCAGCAGTTAAGTTTTCAATGGCATTTTGTAGAGTCAAAACCTGGAGGAGGAAAGTGGAAAAGGTCAGTAACGTTATTAAAGGGGGTTCTCCTGTATTTTCCTATTGATGGCTCCTCAGTATAGGTCAATATGAGATTGACAGGGATCCGACTTCTGCCCCCCCTGCCGATCGGTGAGTGCTGTGGCCTCCGCACAGCACAGTCCATTAGATAGTAGGGTTGAGCGATATACCGGTAGCCACGTATACCGCGGTATTAAGAAATGGCGATATGACCGTTTCCTAATAACCGCGGTGTTTAATGACATCATAGGAGCGGTCGCATGTGTGCCGACCGCTTCTAAAATGTCCACATCCTGTCCACTGCTTACATGTCAATCCCCGCAGCGGCCCCATCCTCCTATTTCTGAGACCTCCAGGTACAGGTTGGCTATGTATAGGGAGGTTACAGTGTGTTTGTGGCGCTCCGGGTCCATTTCCTGCTGCGTATAATGATGTTGGATAATGGCTGGTGCAGGCGGCTCCTCTGGGCACCGGCGCTGTGCGGTCACTGGCTTCTGCCTCCTGCATTACTTACTAGCATGCAGAGGGCTGGACGCGGCTGTAAGTGCACTGGAGGGAGGGGCGAGCAGGCTTTGTTTTTTAATATTAAACTTTATATATGCTTTACAAACAAGCTGTTTGGTAATTGAGGCTCCACGACCGGCAGACACATTTCTAACAAACTGCCGCGCAAGTTGCTTTGGTTTTATGTGAGGTGAGGTTTGTTTTTTTTCCCCCCCATTTTTTAGAGGGCGTTTTTCACATAAAGACCATCCACGGATATTGGTCATATCCTGCAAAGCAGCCAGAGCACAAGCATGACCGTGCCAGCCTGGATGCCCCCAAAATAGTGTACATCAAATTACAAGCATGCTGTATAATGCCATCCTTGGCACCTAGCCGCCCATGCAGTATACGTCCCTTGTGCTGCCCCAACAGTATAACGTCTCCTTGTGGCTGCCCCCATACAGTATAACGTCTCCTTGTGGCTGCCCCCATACAGTATAACGTCTCCTTGTGGCTGCCCCCATACAGTATAACGTCTCCTTGTGGCTGCCCCCATACAGTATAACGTCTCCTTGTGGCTGCCCCCATACAGTAATAACGTCTCCTTGTGGTGCCCCATACATATATAACGTCTCCTTGTGGCTGCCCCCATACATATAAATAAAGTCTCCTGTGGCCGCCCCATACATAATATAACGGTCTCCTTGTGGCTGCCCCCATACAGTATAACGTCTCGCTGTGGCTGCCCCCATACAGTATATAACGTACTCCTTGTGGCTTCCCCCATACAAGTATTAATGTCCTCCCGTGTGGCTGCCCCCATACAGTATAACGTCTCCTTGTGGCCCCAACTGTTTTTTCTTTAAATGGGTATTTATCGCAATTTATATCGTTATCGCGATAAATTTCTTAATATCATTATCGTGGGAATATTTCTGATATCGCCCAACCCTATTAGATAGCAGCTGTGCCTGGTATTGAAGCTCAGCCTTAGGCCCTATTCACACATCTGCAAAAGATGCGGACGGCACACAGTGTGCCAATCGCATCCGCACTTCCGTTCCGCGGCTCCCGAAAATAATAGAACATGTCCTATTCTTGTCCGAATACACGGACAAGAAAAGGCATTTCTATTATTTGCGGATCTGCAAAACACGGACACCAGACACACGGACGTGTGAATGGAGCCTAATGCAGTTGAACAGCAGTGAGCTGTGTCTAGGGTATGTGAACCTAACGTCACATGGCCTAGGAAGAGGCCTATGCACCGACAGAGCACCGCAGCCTCCTCATACGGCTGATCAGCAGAGGTGCTGAAAGTCGATCTCATGCGGATAACAATCCTGAGGAAGGCCATCAATATGAAAATCCAAGAAAACCCCTTTAATAATAAACCTATAAGTACAAATGAAGCTAAACCATCTTCACATCCTACTGAGGCAATGGCAAAAAAATGCAATATTAGATTGACACAACTTAGGCCCTATCTGTTGGCCTTCATTGGCTGAATGTGCCGCATGTGCCCAGAAAGTAAAGCAGACTGCTCTTTCCTATACAGCAGATCTCACAAAAAACAAAACACATACTGCACAGCGTGGCCAAGTATGAACTATGATATATGTGCAAAGAAAAACTATTGTGAACAATCCATTTGGTCTGCTGCCATTCATATCAATTATATAAAAGATACAAATCTTTCATGATCTCCAGTGATCAGACAGCTTACATTTATGCCAGGGATGTAATACATACTGGTTCTTCTAGATTATAATAGTTATTAACTGCACAATGGATATAAACGGCCTATGCTTTACAGGTGGAAAACACCCTGAATCTCTCTTTAAGGGCTCATGCACACGGTCCGCAATACACGGCCACCGGCCGTGTTCACCCCGCATCACGGACCCATGGGAGTGGGTCCGCAATCCCAAAGATGTGGAAAGGATGCACAGATTGGAACACCACGAAGCACTATGGAGAGCTTCCGTGGTGTTTCTGGCCGTGCCTCCGCACCGCAAAAAAGTAATGCATGCACTACTTTTTGGAGGTGTGGACCGTGGGATGCGGATCGCGGACCCCATTCAAGAGAATGGGTCCGCGATCCAAATGCGGCGGCCCCACTGTCAGTGCCCGTACATTGTGGACCACAGCACGGGCACTCACGGCACACATTTGTGTGCATGAGCCCTAAGAGGGCCTGACACTATTCCTAGCCTGCCTGCTTTAGTAACTACTTTCCTTCCCCATGCAAAATCAATTCTAGTGCATCTTTTCTTATAGCTCGTTCTGTTCCTCAGTTATTGCTACTAGAGGTTTAGTAATGAATCTGCGGCTGGGTGTTACCTGTTGGGGTGTGTCCCTGCACAGTCCGACACTGGACAGTGCGAGAACTTGCAGGGACACACCTCCACTTGGAAAAACCCAACAAAACAACATGCAGTTATAGGAAAAGATGCTCGGAAACAGCATGGAAAATTATATTGCTGTGGCTTTTAATGGATGTTGCCTACCAGTTACCAAGCTTTTCTCAGCATTTAAAAGTCTAAAAAGAAAAACAGTTTTGGGGAAAAAAATAAAATCATTTACCTGGGACAGAATGTCAAAGGTTAAAGGAGGTCCAAATGGCACAGCATCTCCTGATGGATATGGGGAGTAGATGTCTCCCTTACTGTAGGGAGCAGTGATGATGAGCTGCTCCGTGCGGTAAAAAGGTCCGAAGTGTGTATCAAAGTAGTCCTTCTCTCTCCGAGCCTGACTGTGCGGGTCAGACCACAGCTCCACAGGGTCTGTAGTAATACGCATGTACTTCAGCCCAGCGCAGCACACAGCAATAACAACAAGGGAGAAGAAGATAACAATCCAGGGGTTGCGGACACAAAAGGATCCCCATTTTGTAAAACCTACGCGCAGACAGTTCTCAAGCCGCTCTCCAAATCGGTCACAGCATGAAGCCTCACCTGCGTCAATACAACAGAGTTATAGCACGACTTTCAAGACATTTTTGCTGTAATAACATACAATTCAAAGACCATATAACAGTAGAAAATCGTATTCATTAAATGTGTTAGTAGAGGGGGAGGAGGGCACACAATACTAATCTAAGAGGACAAGCCACGGTGGTCAGACCCCACTGTTCAAACCTTTACTGCATTTTCTAAGAATTAGGTTAAAAGGCTTGTGCGGTGATTTATATTGACGACCTACCCTCAGGATAGTTCAGCAATATCAGAACGGTGGGAGTCTGACACCCGGCATCCACGCGAGCGCAGCTTCCTGTTCGTTACACTGCACTTCGTCTCGGAACTGCAGTGTAATAACGAGTACTCGCTCCATCACTTGAATGGAGTGAGTACTTGTACTTACACTGCACCGCTGCTCCAAATGAGACAATGCGTAGTGTAGGACCAGAAAGATGGACTTGCATGTAGTGCCACCTCCTTGCAAACAGCTGATCGGCGGGGGTTCCGGGTGTCAGACTCCCACCGATCAGATATTGATGAACTATCCTGAGGATAGATCATATACGAAAAAAATAAAAAAAAAAAAAAAAAAAAATAAATCGCTGTGCAAGCCTTTTAATAATCTGAAAAACCCTTTAGTCATACACAACTGACCTATTTTTTACATCTGGGTAGCAATTAATGCAGTTAGGTATACAATTATCCAGCATCAAGGAATTTTATGACTCATGGGGTAGTATATTTGCCTTGACAATAATCCTCCGATCACGTGGAACAATACATTAGTACTAAAGCTCTACAATATAGTCATACCTGCTATAGGGGTGGAGTTAACCGAATAGGCTAAAGTGCTGTCAATGGGGGCGTATTCTGAAACAATATTCTTTTTCCTGCAATACAAAGGATAAATGAAAATTTTGGCTACAGATAACCAGTTTTTTTTTTACATTGGCTGCTTTAACATTGGTGTGATACCATACTCTTAGTAAAACCTTAAAAAAGTTAGTTCCGTCCAAGGGTGGAGGTGCCCAAACCAGCCCCCAATGTCTTCTATGCTTCCCATCAAACATACATACAATGCTTCCAGGCTTACAGGGTGGACAACAAAGACAACCAATGTCCAGGACCTGAGCATATAGTCAGGCATGCCCCTTGATCCTGATCTGCAGGGACCACATAAGTAGGACTTGGGGGCTGTGTTTGGTATATCCACTCCAGGCAATAGCTATATTTTCTGCACTTACTGGACAATCGCATTAAAGGGATTTCCCAACCCCCAAGGTAAAAATCCACTAAAGGCCCCTTTATACGGACGGACTGTGCTAAATATTATTGGGAATGAACAGTTTGTTCCTGATAACTGCCCGATCATGAGCAGAGGCGATAGCAGCATGTAAATGCACCTCTGCTGCATGAGGACTGGAGATCACTTATTCAGATTCATTATTTCTGCATTGACAATGAGTTCTAGCGATCGGAACACCTTTACACACACAAGTATCGGGAATGAGATTTCATTAGAATATTCCTTCCCAATAACTTCACCGATCCTCAGCCAATGTAAAGAGTCCTTAGGGCCCTTGCAGACGAGCGCGAGACTGATTTATGAGGCTATGTAACCCTTACCGTTCTGGAATGTGTTAGATAATGCTGACAATGTTATCCAACACATTCCAGAACTGTAACGGTTACATAGCCTCATAAATCAGTATAATGCTACACTGCACACAATGTGGGAGACATCCGAGTCTCACACTCGTCTGCAAGGGCATTTAAAGGGGTATTCTCATCTTGTACAATGGGGGCATATCGCTAGGCTATGCCCCCATTGTCTTATAGGTGCGGGTCCCACCGCTGGGACCTGCACCTATATCGAGATCGGAGGGGGGATCACTGCGCCTGGAGGACCCCAAGTTTCCTGGGGTCTGGCCACCGCCAGGTGCAGCTCCCCTGCCGCGCTCATAGAAATGAATGGGAGCGCACCGCGCAAGCGCAGCCACCGCTCCCATTCATTTCTATGGAGCCGACGGAAATAGCTGAGCAAGCGCTCGGCTATTTTTGCCGGCCCCATAGAAATGAATGGAGGGCGGCTGCGCATGCGCAGTGCACCCTCCTGTACTTTGGGGGCTCCGTTCTCGATATAGCGATATGCCCCCATTGTACAAGATGAGAATACCCCTTTAAGACCCGGAATGCAGTTAACAAAAAATAAAAAATAAAAAAAATAATCAATAAATAAAAAAACGAAACCCAATCACCTGTTCACTGCACTCTAGTTGGGCGCTGAGGGTACCACCCTCCCACCAAGCGGCATGTGCCCTGTGAATTGCACCAGTGCAAGTGACGACTGACAGCATTCACACTTTCAGTCCACAGGAGGTTCCCTCAAAGCTAGACAGGAGCACCAATGAACAGGCAAGTGGCTATCAAACATATTCTGGGCCTTAGTTGATTTTACCTGGAAGGGGGAAGGGTGTTCAACCCCTTTAAAAGTTCTATTGTATTACAAAATTGTAATGTTTGTTTGACCTACTGCTACAATGCTGTGACGGCATAAAGCATGGTATTTTTCTTTGCCATTTTAATAAGAAATAAAACATGGCTAAAATTAAGGGTATGTCTCCACTGAAATTATAAAGCCTATTTTATAACGTTTCATAAAATGATATCAAAGGAAGGAGAGACTGATTTAGTAAGCTAAACTTTACTCTTCACAAGAAAGATTCATCTGCAGCTACCGTGTTTCGGTCATGGATTATAGTAGTTAAAGGGGGTTATCAGAGACTAAAAAAAATGCCCTTCATGTGCCCGGGCCCCCCCACCTCCTGGTCCCCACACCGCTGCTGCTTCTCCCCATGCACGAATGAACATCCGGTTTTGGGGGAAGGGGAGCAGCCGATGGCAGGTGGTGACAAGCCTCCCTAGCGTCACCCGCGATGTGGCGGCACAAGGAGCGGGGAGCCAGGTGAGTATATTCAGGTTGAGGGGGCATATGCGGTACATTTTTTAGCCTTGGATAACCCCTTTTAAAGAATTCTGGCTTGAAACCAAAAAAACAGGCTAAATGACCAACCCCAATGGTAAAGCCAACCCAAAGATAGTACATGTACCTGTAGCACCAAGCTCCAATCACAACTGCACTGAAAAGCAGCAAAAAGACGACATAGACTATCCACATGATGACAGCCATTGCATCAAATCCCAAAATCAGCCATGGCTTCGGAGGTGGAGGAGGTACAGGTTTTTCCCCACAAACCAGTGTGCAGTCTTGGCAGCTGCAAGGGGCGTCATCTTCATCCACTGGCTCATTGCATCCTTTCGTTGCATTGTTCATGGGAATCATTTCGCGGAGGGACTCATCTGCAATTGTAAAACAATACAGTCTAGATTTCCACATGCTTCTATTAAAATACTGCACGTTAGACTGGACCTATATCAGTATATCGGAGGGTAAAGGCTATAAAAGGCAATAGTGGGGAATCTGTATCTGTTTACAATGGCGGTTTAATGGGGTGGGGCTTAGACAAGGGGGCAGGGCTTGTTACTGCAGACAGGGCCCGGGAAGGAGGCTCCTGGCTCCAGCCACTTGTCTTGCAGCTGGTCAGAGGACTGTAAGGACGAGGAGGGAGATATGGATAGTCCTCCACCAATTATAGTGAATCTCTCTGGAGGACTCAGGTCCATACAATATAGACAGTCCAAGAAGAACTGTGTAATGCTTAATTTTTGCCTGTGGTGGCGCTACAAGGAAAATGAACACTTGCTGAAGGTCTCCTGCGCAGGTATCAGCTGGAGGTACTAGCAATGGTATAACTCATGATCAGATTATTTTTGGGAGATGTTTTCAACAAAAGCAAAAGAAAAATGTTCACAATTACACCAATGTATGACATTTTCACAGTACAGTCTATACAGGGAGCAATGTGAATGATGATCAGAATGGCAAACACAGAGGAATGAAATCAATGCAAATACCGGAAAATATGGGAGTGATGGTAAAAGGAATCTGTCCGTTGTCCTTGTTAAACATGTACTGGATCCAGTTTGTAGCGTTACAGTCTTTTGCTTCTTTCCCGCACATTAAACTCAAGGCTTTCACATTACTTGATGGGGCTTCCACATCCTTACAAGCATTGTACATGGCTGAAAAACATTACAAAAAGGGACAGAGATAAATAACCCACACAGAAAGATGGCATGCTGGTCTTTTAGTAGGCAAGTACATTTCTTGGCATCTCATACTTAAAGGAATGCATCATTTTTTACCAGATAGGGATAGATATTCTATTTTTAAATTCTGTTTTTATTTCCCGATTTTCTAAATCAATTTTTTTTTGGACATAATTATGGGGTCTAAGCTGCTGCTCAAGCAATCGGATAAACGCTTTACAGCAGTCCACATGGACTTTTATCAACCGACTAAGGGCTCATTCACACGACCGTATGAATGAGTTTGCCTCCGTTCTGCAATTTTGTGGAACGGGTGCGGACCAATTCATTTCAACAGGGGCCGCAAAAATATAGAGCATGTCCTATTCTTGTCCACAATTGCGGACAAGAATAGGCATTTTCTATAATAGTGGCGGCAATGTGCAGTCCGCAAATTGCAGAACACACACAGGCCGGTATCTGTGTTTTGAGGATCCGCAAAACACAACGGTCACGTGAATGTAGCCTAAGGAAGAGAGAGCTCTAGATATTTTCTGTGACTAGCGCAGAGGTCATTGTGCAGGGAGGGGGAGAAGGCGAGCTCCGACCGTCATCTACTGCAAATAGTGCCTGTTATCAATTATTGTAATCTGTGATGATTATAAGATGACTGTTGAAAGGTGATCTCTATAGAACGGAAAGTATTAGTCTATTATGAGGCTCAAGAGACCACATATAATGGTATGGAAAAAAAAAAAAAAATCATATAAACAAAGTTTAACATAAAACTTAAATTTACACAAAAAAAAAAAAAGGTTATCTTCTGATGACAAATCCTTACATAATTAAAAGGTGGAACAATGGATAATTGAGAATGATAATCAAAGGATTGTCTTGGATTTTAAAGGGTTTCTGTCACCAGTTTTTTCGGTATGAATCAGGCTGACATTAAAGATGTGCTAATGTCACCTGATTCCAAATATATATCTGTTTTATTTACTGGTGACCCCATTTTTATATAAAATAAACTTTTATTTTATGCTAATAAGGCCTCTAGGTGCAAGGGGCGTTACCCCTGCTCCTAGAGGCTCTGTTGATTGACAGGCCCAGGCAGAGAAGAAACACTCCATTCACCATAGCTTGCAAGGACCTTCAATGATGTCATGACCATGTGATCAGTCACATGGTTAGGATCACACAAACATGTGTCTCCTCCTAAACCATGTGACTGATCACATGGTCATGACATCATTGAAGGTCCTTGCAAGCTATGGTGAATGGAGTGTTTCTTCTCTGCCTAGTCCTGTCAATCAACAGAGCCTCTAGGAGCAGGGGTAACGCCCCTTGCACCTAGAGGCCTTATTAGCATAAAATAAAAGTTCATTTTATATAAAAATGGGGGCACAGTAAATAAAACAGATATATATTTGGAATCAGGTGACATTAGCACATTTCTAATGTCAGTCTGATTCATACCGAAAAAAATGGTGACAGAAACCCTTTAAGACAGTTAGCCAACATCTCTGATGCAGCGATGACATCATGTACATCACTGGCCTTGGCTGTCATGGGCCATACATCTAAGCAACACTCCTGAGGCCAATGAGTGGCTGCAGTGGTCAAAAGAATGATATACGTGCAACTACCACAGCAGGACCAGCCAGGACCACCAGACAGACGGCGGCAAAAGATTTAACTGGTGAGTAATGATTATTTTATCTTTCCTGGTGTCAGCCAACGTTCTTAAAATTGACAACCCCTTCATGTTCATGGTGACTTCCCTCTACGATTTGGAAATCGTAAATGCACAAAATTAAATGAATTTGTGAATGGAGAAATGTCCACCTACACTTTACAGGCAGGTACATAAAAGAGTAGTGAAATCCAGGCTAATACTAAGGAGCTAATCTGAGGCTGTACCCAATTGCTTTACTTACCATTTGCAAATCTGTCCCCAATGTAATACTCCATGGCTGTAATGCTTTCGTTCCCTTTTTGTGGATCTGTGCTGTTATAGTGTTCAGTTTCTGTAACATTTAGAAACTCCGACTGTCGAGGACTACAGGTCAGCTCACAAAACAAAGTCATTAAATTATAGAAGCAAGAAGGACACCTAAAAAAGAAAATATTGGATGTAAGATTTTTTAATACATCTTCCTAAGAGTAGATTCACACGTCCATATTTATGGATCTGCATCGGTTCCACAATTAGGTGGAACAGATGTGGACTCATTCATTTCAATGGGGCCACAAGAGATGTGGACACAAAAGACGCATTGGTACTTCCGTTCTGGGGGCCCCTCAAAAAAGATAGAGCATGTCATTCTTGTCCACAATCGCAGACATGAACAAGCATTTCTGTCACAGGGCTGGCTGTTCTGTGAGGAACGCACTCGGGTGGTATACACTTTTTGCCGAACACAACACACATACGGTCGGTTAATGTAACCTAAAACTCATTCACATAGCAGTAAAACTTGCATTATATAGTGCATGAGTGTAACCCGGTTATTCTCCTTTCTTTTTAAAGTCTTATTCATGAGGAACACAATTACAATTTTTACAAAAACTGTCGGTATTTGGCATGGCTGCAGCGGGGACGCCCTTTCTGTTTCCTGTACATTGCACCGACAGGGACCTATGTATGGACCCGAGTACCGCTGAACTGTCCACATACAGTAGCTTTTGTTCTTCATGATTAAGAAGGTGACTTAAAGGGAGTCTGTCATCAGTTTTGACCATGCTAAACTGCTGACTGCACTAGGTAAGGGCTGGAGAGAGAGGTGCAAACATTTTTGGTGCTTCTATTATCAAGAGTAGTGTGAATATGCTTATTTATCAGAGACGTACGTCTTAGGTATCAAAGCCTACAATTTGGAACCATAGAATCCCACGCCTGCCTGCGCCATCCAGTTCATCCTCAGTGCATGTGCAGTAAACCTCATTGTCCTGGCCCAAGGGCATAGAAGACCACTGCGTATTAAAGGGGTCGACCCATCTCACACATTGGTGGAACAATGTTACGATATGCCACCAATGTCATATAGGTGTGGGTCCCACCTCTGTGACCTGCACCTTTCTCTAGAGCGGGGCCCCTAAAGTGAAAGAGGGCGCACCACGCAAGCAAGGCCACCCTACATTCACTTCTATGGGAGTGGCGAAAATGGCGGAGGTGAATGGAAAGGTGGCCGCGCTTGCTCAGTGTGCTCTCCATTCACTTCCCACTCGCTTGGCTTTTTTCAGAACTCCCATAGAAGTTAAGTGAATGGAGACCACGCCGCACATGCGCAGTGCGCTCTTCTTTGCTTTGGGGCCCAGTTCTATATGCCATCAATGTGTGAGATAGACCAAGCTCTAAAACCTCATTCACACGTCAGTGTTTCACAGACGTGTGCTGTTCGTGTCCTCCACGGACAGCACACGTCCCCATTCATTTCAATGTGTGCATTACATCAGTGTTTTTAGCACGGATGCATGTCCTATCTTGATCCGTGTTCCCGGATACCTCACACCCATTATAGTCTATGGGTCCGTGAAAACCACAGATCCCTCACGGATGTCATCCGTGTTTCACGGATCATTAAGAAGAGATGCTTTGAAAATTATTTTTCAGCTGTTCAGTGTCAGTGAAACAAGGATGCAACACTGATGGCAAAACACGGACCCAACACGGATGCCTCACTGACCACCTGCTCACGGATTTGAGCACGGACACGGACGTGTGAATGAGGCTTAACACTGAGGTCAATGAATGACACAGAATTGACGTTCCATTCATATCAGTCATCCAATCCATTTTACAGCTTCGTATTTTCCTTTATGAAGGAACAGAAATATAGAAAACACAAACGCTGATGTGAACAAGTTAAATAAGCAGAAGTAAAAGACAAATTTGGAACTGCACTGGCCCCCGCACAAGGCATAGCAGAACATGGAAGTGAAATCACGTATTTGAAGGCAGTGATTCTACTTCACGTACTGTAAATAATCCGCTTATAGAAAAATACTCCTAAGCTCCACTAATTACACTTGTACTAGTCTGAGAATCCACTTACCTGGACAAGAACTGTAAGGGGAGCTGCAGGTTGCTGTTCAGAGTGTGCAGCTGCTGTACATCACAGCACACGCTGACATTTCCATAGTATAAGGATGGACACAGTTGCTGCAAAATATGGAGAAAAATTTATCTGCTGCATGTGAACAGTCAATGCCAGAAACGACTGATTGTTTATTGGTGTATATGGTCATAGTATAGCCTGCACATACATCCAGCAGGTACGTCCATTAGACATATCAGAATACGCTCTATAGGCGACGCTGGTTACAATCTACTCTTTGCTCATAATAGAGATGAGCGAACATGCTTGTAACGATCACTGTAGCGCTCGGCTCCCCTGCACTCGCATGGGCGCAGGCATCCGCTTCCGTCGGGGGAGGAGGACGGAAGCGGATGCCTGCGCCCATGCGAGCGCAGGGGAGCCGAGCGCTACAGTGATCGTTACGAGCACGTTCGCTCATCTCTACTCATAACCAAGCAGGCGGCAGCTGACACAGATCTGTGCAACTCTTAAAGGGGCTGTCTAAGTGAGATAAGTGACATTTATCATGTAGAAAAAGTTAATACAAGGCACTTACTAATGTATTGTCATTATCCATATTGCTTCCTTTGATGGCTGGATTCATTTTTTATCACATTATACACTGCTCGTTTCCATGGTTACAGACCACCCTGCAATCCATCAGTGGTGGTCGTGCTTGCACAATATAGGAAAAAGCACTAGCCTATGTGCACTCCCATGGTCTTGGCGACCAAAGAGGCTGACACTTTTTCCTATAGTGTGCAAGCACGACCACCACTGATGGATTGCAGGATGGTCGTAACCATGGAAACAAGCAGTGTATAATGTGATGGAAAAATGAATCCAGCCAACAAAGGAAGCAATATGGACAATCACAATACATTAGTAAGTGGCGTGTATTACCTTTTTCTACATGATAAATGCCACTTACTGAAGTGAGACAACCCCTTTAAGATGAAGTCTGCATCAAAATCTGCAGGTAACAAATTTCCCCATGAAATCCACGTAGAAAAAGAGGCATCACTACAAGTGTATATCTCTGGAGGTCGACGATTTCTCCAGCACAACTCTTTAAACTGGTAAGGACAGTCTATTCTATCCACCCGATAGACGCGCTTAAAGGGTTTCTGTCATCAGATTTAACCCTTTTAAACCTGCTGACATTAGCGATGTGCTAATGTCAGCAGACCCTAACTGTGGTATTATATGTTTACTGGGGGCCCCCTTACTGTGATAAACTTAGTTTTGTTATATGTAAATGAGCCTGTAGGAGCAGGGGGAGCGTTGCTCCGTTTTCCTACCTCCTTCCACACCCCGAGGGCCTTGATTGACAGGGCCAGTGCTCGTGTGCTGCGGCCAGCCCTGTGTGCCGGTGAAATCTCGCGTATGCGCAGTGCAGCACACAGCGCTGGCAGCAGGACACGAACGCTGCCTGGCCCTGTCAATCAAGGTCCTCGGGGAGTGGAAGGAGGTAGGAAAACGGAACCTCTAGGAGCAGGGGTAATGCTCCCCCTGCTCCTAGAGGCTCATTTACATATAACAAAAGTAAAATCACAGTATGGGGGCCCCCAATAAACATAATACCACAGTTAGGGTCTGCTGACATTAGCACATCGCTAATGTCAGCAGGTTTAAAAGGGTTAAATCTGATGACAGAAACCCTTTAAAGGAAACCGGTCACCTCCTAACATACTTCTATACCCCATGAAATAACAATGCAGGAACATCTTTTCCCTTTGAATATTCCCTTAGAAAGCTATGAATAAATTGAAAACTGGGAGTTACCATTCTCATAGTCAAAGGGGTGTGATACTGTCAGGACTGACTAGACACATCCCCAACTGGTAACGCCAGGTTGTCAATTTATTCTCAGAATATACTTAGATCAAGCCATTTAACCTCTCTAAGTTGGAGCTGAGTGCATATTCAGGCACCCAATGAACACTGACCGACCAGGGTCATGAGGGTATGTGATGTGATAGTATACCTGAAGTAGTTCATGACCCTCCTCAGGAAGGGGTATTGGAGGTCCCAGGTATTCGCAGTTGTACCTTTTGCCCTCTGATGCTTCTCCACATTCTCCATACCAGACACAATGTTGGGAAGATACCTACAATGCAGAAAAACAATACTTTTTTTCTAATTGAATTCGTGTAAGCCACACCAGAAGTAGATTCTCATGTCTCATGCCATAGGCAAGAAAACACTAGTAAATGTTAGGGTGCCGAGTCTGCAAAACCCACAGATTTCGGATGGGTTGGCCCACTACCTAAGGCTAAAGGCCCTTTTACACAGGTCGAAGATCCATGGTGAGGGAGAGAGAAGTTTAGTAGGGTTTTCAAATTGATAGACAAGTGGCTGAAACTGAGAAGGTTCCGGCACCCTCGCTGATCAGCTGTCTGCAGGGGCCGTGGTGAGCCAGAACAAGCACTGCTCCACAAGAAGGATAGGTCATCAGTATTAAAGGCTAGGAACATCCCTTTAACAAATCAGATTGTTGACAGACCCACAGTCTTATGGGTAAAACGGCTTTTATGACAAAATAGGCCACTTAATCTGAAAAATGTATTTTGGAATAGTTCTCCTCAATGTTTCTTCATGTTGCCTTAGCCAATGTATACGGTAGTACCCTGACCCCCCCCCCCCAACAGCAGATGTCACATGCATGTGTATGGGGAAGTTGAGAGGAACAGCTGCTAGCCAAGTGTATGTAGGGTCTTAAAGAGGTTGCCCCAGAATTACAACTTATCTAAAGGTGATGTGTCTGACCAGAGGGAGTGCCAACACCAGGACACCCACCATTCACAAGAACAGGGGGTGTGTGGCCCGTATGAATGAAGAATGCAGACTGCCGCTCCATTCAAACTCTATGGGACTGCAGGACATTTAGAATAGAGTCGGATCCTCGCCAATCAGACTGTTATCACGTATCCTGAGAATAGACGGTAAATGGTCATTCAGGGGCAAACCTGAACCCAGCAATTATGCAGGACAACTTTCTGCCGAGACACGCACATTTATCTAGGTAAGCCATCATGCCAACGCTTGATAAGACAATTGGACTTCTGAACCTATACAATCCACAACTATCAGTTCTCCCAAGGTCTAACAAACCAGCAATGTAAACATTCAGATAAAAAACGACTTTTGTCTGGAAAAAAAAAAAAAAAAAAGACCAATCTTCAGGATTTCAGTGTAGCAAATGATCTCCCAGTTGAGGTGAAGTGATATATTTGTACATTGTTCAAAGAAGAAAAATAGACATAAAACCCCCTTTTCCCCCTTAGTTAAAAAATAATGTTGTGGCAAAAGTTACACTCAATTTATAATAGACAGAATTCTCAAAAAAAAAAAAAAGAAAAAGATAGGTACTGAATACATATCCAACGCAGAAAATAATGTTGGAAGGTGGGAATGAAACATTGGGGGGGTCACAATCACAAAATGACAAAACTGGCTGCGAGGGTGAGACGACAAATCCAGCAGCATGGACATCATGTGGAAGTAGAAAGCAGAGTAATGGAGAGGGCTGGCTCAGTCTCTGGGCTTCATGTATCTATCAAGCTTTGTTCTGTGGCCCAATTATAATAAATAGAGACATTACTAAATGGCTGGTGAATACGGAACCCAAGAAGCCACCCCGAGACCTCGGTCTCAATGCCTTCATTTTCTACTCACTTGAAGGACAATCCACAGAAGCCTTATGATGAAATAGCGTTTAGTAAGTTGTCCTCTATTTGTTCTTCCGGCTACAAAACTCAAAACGGGTGAAACCCAGATGACCACTCCACAGCCTATCTATCTGTGTGAACCCCTAAAAGGGTTCTACATGGTGTGAAGACACATCTCAAAATAGCTTTATACAGAAGAGCCATGACAGGTTTGTGGTCGAAGCCACCACAGTCATAGGACACATTTCAAATAATCAATGACTGTAACATCTAAGGACATTGACGGAGAAAGGGATGAATGAAAAATTTGGGATTAGCTGGAGGTGCATGCTCTACCTCCACTGCGTATCATACTTTTGACTGGGACCCCCCACCCCCCTTTTTTTGTAGTGGAGAAAATAAAAAGAAAAATGGAATATCCCTTAAACATGGAAAAAAATTAAAAGGTTCATTTATGGACACAAGCCTATTCTTCGAATTCCCTGTAAGTATAAAAGTCACTGGTTGATAAGCACAACATATACATAAAAAATCTAAAACATGACAGCATTATTCTACTAATAATGGTGGAGAACAAAGAGGCAATGTAAGAGCAAGCTAACCCTGTGCATGTGACAATCAGGGGACGTGCCAGCACTGTCTCATCCATGTGGTTTTCACTAGTCTAATTTCTGCTCAGCTCAACAAATAACATATGAGGTCAGATGATTACCAGCGTCTCTGAGGAGGTGAGCAATCCATGTAGGACAAGAAAAGATATGGCACTTCTCTCCAGTACTACTGGGTTCCTCATAATAGTGGTTTCAGAGAAAGAGGCATGCGTGCCAGTGCCATAGGGAGTCATCTAACCCAAGTGATTCTTTATGTTTGAGAGGAGACTAAACACCAAGAGGAAAACCACACAAATAGGAGAAGCATATACAAGTCCCATGCACAAGACCACAGTAGATGGAAGCCCACCATGGAGGAGGGCCGTGAACCTCAACAATGTGTGGTCCTACTGGTATAATACTGTACAAGATTTGCACAACAAGCACATTTTAACACTTTATAAGATTTTTAGTTTTTTTAATCTACACAGGAGAGTCAGTGAGTATGAGTAAAGGTACAGTAGGCGTTCCCTCCCCCCATTGTTCTAAGCATGATCAACTTAGTGATCAGTAAGTGGTTGGTAAAGGCTGAGGAAATACAGCATCCTGTAAGTAACCCAGTGACTTATCTGCAGTCATTAGGACAAATGTCACAGCATGGGGAAGTGTTCACGTCTAACTGGGTTGGTAACATAGGCTAGCTCAAGGTTCAAAAATTGTAGAGGCCTTGAGGTGACTACTAGGTGGGAGCTGGAGGGAGTCCTACTATGACTACTGCATAAGAGGACACAGTCTTGCTGTGACTACTGGGGGGTGGCAGACCTCATGACTATTAGGAGTGGGGTGGACTAGGGAGAAGCACTGCTGTAACTAATGGGAGGAGAGGATTCAGCTAGGGCAGTGTTCCTCAACTCCAGCACTCCGGCCCTACCTGCGGGTCATGATTTGAGTCCTGATGCAGTAATTACATCATCTCAATATTAAGTAAATCCTGAAGACATGAGGGGCAGATGGGTCCAGAGGATGAGAGCTGAGGAACATTGAGCTGGAGGACGCTTGCTGCTACTGCCTTCTTTATTACCATGATCACCATGAAGGTAGGGCTTGCTAAGGCTATTCGCAAAGAGTAAGGGAGGGGCGGTCCCGTGACTACTTTGGAAGTAGGGAATCTGTAGTGTCCTTTCTCACAAACAGGAAAGTGGAGGGAAAAACATAAGACACAATATCTAGGGTGCACTCATACAGAGTGGTAATAGGGCCGAGAGCAGTACACAACTATGTGCCACCATTATAACGGAGTATAAAAAGCAGTATACACAGTCATGTAGACTCATATCCGGTTGCAGGTCAAACCTGGCTAAGATTTATCTCGTAGATAAGCTATGACCATCATTATAGCAACCTGATTTATAACGCACAGTCCTGACACAGGCTGGCACCGTACACGATTACGTCACTAGTTGTCAGAGTAGACTAGTTTCCCAACAGCTATAGTTTATCTACTTAGGTCACTTTACAACATAGCTACGGTATAGGCAAGAGAAGAATCTGCACAGTAAACGCAGCAGAAACACCACAGATGTGACACCAAAAGTTCTTGTGTGACAGAAAGCAAAGATCTTGAAGATCCTGGGGAATAGATATAATGTACTGGATAATTCTAGATTTCTGTAGAAGGCAGTAGTGTCATCACTGGAATGATACAGCTATGTGATCTATATATCCTAATAAGGGCTCATGCACACGAACGTATTTTCTTTCCGTGTCTGTTCCGTTTTCTTTGTGGACCATATGCGGAATGTTACGCCATTCATTTCAATGGGTCCGCAAAAAAAAAAACAGAAGTTACGCCGTGTGCATTCCGTTTCCGTATTTCCGTTCCGCAAAAAAATGGAACATGTCCTATTTTTGTCCGCATTACGGACAAGGATAGGACTGTTCAATTAGGGGCCAGCTGTTCCGTTCTGCAAAATACGGAATGCACACGGATGTCATCCATATTTTCTGCGGATCCATTTTTGTGGATCTGTTTTTTCATGCGGTCGTGTGCATGAGGCCTAAGGGTTCATTCACATGTAAGCATTTTTCTTTTCCAGATTTCTGTTCCGTTTTTTTGCGGATCCGCGTTTCCGCAAAAAACTTCCGTTTTTACCAATTGTACATCTGCATCTTTTTTCCACCAAAAAACGGAAGTAGGAATATATGTTGGTAGGGTACTTCTTTCTATTTCCTGGAAACGGATCCGCAATTGTGGATGATATGCAGATGACATATTGATGCATTCCGCATATCATCCGCATTTTTTGCGGACCCATTGACTACTAATGGAACCACGGACCGCATAATGCGGACAGAAGTAGGACGAGCTCTATCTTATTTGTGGATCCGCATAACGGAACGGAACAACGGATGCGGACAGCACACGGAGTGCTGTCCACATTTTTTGCGGAGCCACTGAAATGAATGGGTCCGCATTCCCTTCCGCAAATTTGCGGAACGGGTGCAGATTAAAACATACGGACGTGTGAATGGACCATAAAAGTTATCGATGAGAAGATTTGTTAACTTTTCTTTTATACAGAGGATATATAGTGTTGCTAAAACCAGAATATCCTTTAACATTGAGCGGTAAAACATACACAGTGATGTGTGGAGCAGTCATATCCGGAGTTCAGACAAACGGGGCAGAGAGCCACTACTTTATCAGCCATTCACGCATGCTGAAAGCCTCACGGAGACACAATAGAGTCCATTATGGGACAAAGTGCACTGAGAGCACATCTAGAACTAGAAAACCGAGCACAAAACAAGCCCTGAATTCCTAATTATACAAAGTGCGTTATGGTGGATTTAGACAAACCAATAATCATCCAGATTTCCGGGAACGACCATTCCTGAAAATACGGCCAACTAAATGTGCTGCCGATCACCCAATGAACGAGCAAAACACTGGTTAATTGGGTGATCCTGTCATTCATGCAGGCACCATCGATCACAGTTTCTGGGCAGCAGCGCGGAGTGACTACACAGGGGCGACCCCGTGAAGGTGCGGCTCCCTGTCCCTTCTTCAAACCAGTTCAGTTTGAATGAAAGGTCTTTCCCTATAAAGAAAGAAAGAAAAAGATGGACCTATCTACCAAGTTGAGCTGAGTGAGGAGGAGGGAAATGCCCCCCAGACTCTTCTCCTTTTCCCTGACTCTCTCAGAAACACACAGCATTTCCCTTCAAGACATAGTTGTTTGTGCCTTTGGTCTGGGAGGCATGAAGCTCCTCAAGGATCCCCTTTAATTCTAAGTCTGAGCCAAGTATAACATCCTTGATGTATTAAGACACTGAGCATGGCTTCTGGGAGATGCAGGCACCAGCGGTGTTTTCTTAATACTTACCTTTCACTGTAAAATATTTACCCAAGGCCCTCTTGTCTAGAACAGTGTCTGAAGTGCCTCCTCTTGTCCTCACATTAACAAGGGACATTAGAAGTTTCAATAGCCTTTGCTATATTTAAAGTCCCTTTCCACAACAGGAATTAAGGAGGTATTCTGGTTGTGACAATTTATCCTCTATCTACAGGACAGGAGATAATATGAGATCAGTGGGGGTCCTACCAATCATGAGAACAGAGACCCCGTATCCCTGGAAGACACCTAAAACAGAGGGGAAGGTTTTGCTCACTTGGACAGACCTTGAGAGGGAGCGTCATTGGACTGAGAGAAGCAGGATGGGGGTTTTGCCTAACTGTCCATCATTTAGGGGGCATTCTGACCCTGCTGTTAGGAGGTATTGGGAGCAGTGGTTATGTGAGGGCATCCACACACAGTGAACAGACCCCCAGTAGAGAGGGCTATTTAATCTGCCAACAGGAACATGCAGCTGCCGCAGGTTTGCTGTCCACCATCATTACACAACCATCTCTGCCAAGACCATATCCAGGTGCTTAGCAGAAGGAAATTTGGTGTCACATCGCTCAATATGTGTCCTGCTATTGACAGCCAGCCACCATCACCTTAGTTTGCAGTGGTGTCATGAACGAGACACCTGGACTGCTATGGACTGGGACCGTATTGTCTTTAGAGACGAATCCAGGCTCTGCTGGTGTGATGATCTGGGGATCCTCTATATACGACAGTCGGTCACCCCTAGTAGTGGGACGAGGGGCAATCATCGATATGTGCAGGACATCCTGTGACCACATGTTTTCCTCTCATGGCAGGGCTTCCTACTGGCATTTTTTCAGCAGGATAATGCTCGTCCACACACATCAAGGGTTCTCCAGGAACGTCTCTACCAAATTGCAACACCTTGGTCACCAGATTCATCGTCAATCGAGCATTTATAGGAACAGTGGGATGCCAGCTTCAGCAACCTGAGACTGCAGGATCTGTAGGTCCAACTGCAACATCAGTGCAAATGTGGAACCAGTACGCCCAACCGTATCTCATCTCACATCCAGGCTAGAGGTGACCCAACAGGGCACTAGAGCCTCCTTTCTGTTGTATAGTTTTCCCCAATAAACTTATCCTTTCGCTCTAATATTATAGTCACTTACATACATCATTACAGTAAGTTTCATTTCATTCCAGGGGATAGGTCGTCAGTTGAAGAAAAATCTCAGAACATAGGTTTAACAGCAGACACTTTAATTAGATTACTATTTTTCTACTATTCCAAAAAATGGCAAGACAGACACAGACGAGAAAATGTAAGACACAGCTCTCCCCTCACAGGTGGATGTTCCAAAGTCCCAAGTAGAAGGTACGAAAGTAGCAAGACAGTGAAAAGCACTCAGCGTCAACAGGAAGGATTAAAACCTAACTTTTAGGGTATGTCTACACTGCCATTTTGGCTGCCACAGCTGTTGGGTGCAGTGTAGAAGGGCTGCCATAGGAATGAAAGGGTTTGTAGTGTGACCCACACATTTGCTGTGACAGCAACAAGCAAATCCAACACTGCAGCCCGGCTACACAGGCAGAAATCCACATGGAAATTTGTGCAGCATTTCTGCAGGACAGCCCACACCCATGTGCAGGTAAACTTAAGGTCCACTTACCTGGACCTATATATCAGACAATTATCAGGAACAAACTAACCATTGCCGATAATTGTCCGATTGTCAGCAGAGATGCGGGCTGCATTTACCTCTGCTATATGGGACAAGCGACCGATAATGCAGTCACCTAAATGTTGTTTGCCAGCAGCAGATTGTGCCGTCTATGGCATGTACAGTCATGGCCAAAAGTTTTGAGAATGATACAAATATTAATTTTTACAAAGTCTACTGCTTCAGTTTTTATAATGGCAATTTGCATATACTCCAGAATGTTATAAAGAGTGATCAGCTTAACAGCAATTACTTGCAAAGTCAATATTTGCCTAGAAAATGAACTTTATCCCCCAAAACACATTTCAACATCATTGCAGCCCTGCCTTAAAAGGACCAGCTAACATCGTTTCAGTGATTGCTCCATTAACACAGGTGTGGGTGTTGATGAGGACAGGGCTGGAGATCAATCTGTCATGATTAAGTAAGAATGACACCACTGGACACTTTAAAAGGAGGCTGGTGCTTGGCATCATTGTTTCTCTTCTGTTAACCATGGTTATCTCTAAAGAAACACGTGCAGTCATCATTGCACTGCACAAAAATGGCCTAACAGGGAAGAGTATCGCAGCTAGAAAGATTGCACCTCAGTCAACAATCTATCGTATCATCAAGAACTTCAAGGAGAAAGGTTCCATTGTTGCCAAAAAGGCTCCAGGGCGCCCAAGAAAGACCAGCAAGCACCAGAACCGTCTCTTAAAAGTGTTTCAGCTGCGGGATCGGGCTACCAGCAGTGCAGAGCTTGCTCAGGAATGGCAGCAGGCAGGTGTGAGTGCATCTGCACGCACTGTGAGGCGGATACTCTTGGAGCATGGCCTGGTCTCAAGGAGGGCAGCAAAGAAGCCACTTCTCTCCAGAAAAAACATCAGGGACAGACTGATATTCTGCAAAAGGTACAGGGAGTGGACTGCTGAGGACTGGGGTAAAGTTATTTTCTCTGATGAATCCCCTTTTCGATTGTTTGGGACATCTGGAAAACAGCTTATTCGGAGAAGACGAGGTGAGCGCTACCACCAGTCTTGTCTCATGCCAACTGTAAAGCATCCTGAAACCATTCATGTGTGGGGTTGCTTCTCAGCCAAGGGAATCGGTTCTCTCACAGTCTTGCCTAAAAACACAGCCATGAATAAAGAATGGTACCAAAATGTTCTCCGAGAGCAACTTCTCCCAACCATCCAAGAGCAGTTTTGCGATCAACAATGCCTTTTCCAGCATGGAGCACCTTGCCAAAAAGCAAAGGTGATAACTAAATGGCTCAGGGAACAAAACAGAGATTTTGGGTCCATGGCCTGGAAACCCCTAGATCTTAATCCCATTGAGAACTTGTGGTCAATCATCAAGAGACGGGTGGACAAACAAAAACCTACAAATTCTGACAAAATGCAAGCATTGATTGTGCAAGAATGGACTGCTATCAGTCAGGATGTGGTCCAGAAGTTGATTGAGAGCATGCCAGGGAGAATTGCAGAGGTCCTGAAGAAGAAGGGTCAACACTGCAAATATTGACTTGCTGCATTAACTCATTCTAACTGTCAATATAAGCTTTTGTTACTCATAATATGATTGCAATTATATTTCTGTATGTGATAAAAACATCTGACAAACACACATAAAAACCAGAGGGCAGCAGATCATGTGAAAATATAATATTTGTGTCATTCTCAAAACTTTTGGCCATGACTGTACATGCAGAGGTCTCCTTCACTGGTGGTATCATTCCTTTCCAACAAGATTGTGTTGTCCAAACAGTGACCTGCTGCCCAGAAACAGTGCAGCTGTATGAGGACGGGCGACAGCAATAGCTATCCCTCGTCCTCATACTGTGGAGGTGATCTCTGCATGTAAATGCAGCGCTTCACCTCCACTGAATGAGCAGCTTCAGGAAGGACGCTTCCTTCCTAGTAATTGGATGCTACTCTGCACATGTAAATCCACCTTAAGGGCGCATTCACATGACAGTATGTATCCTGCGGTCTGAAAAACACAGATCTGCGTGACATCCGTGTTGCGTCCTTTATTTTGAGGGAGGGCATTGTAACAATGCCCATCCTTATCCACAAAACAGTCAAGATTAGGACATCATCTTTTTTGTGGCGCTACGGAACGGACATGTGGATCAATATTGAAATGAATGGGTCTGCATCCTATCTTCAAAAAAAAATGCAGGTCGGATGCAGACCAAAAATACGGTCGTGTGAATGAGGCCTAACTCTGGAGCACTTGGCACAGCCATGTATTCCATGGTTCCCCAATGTTCAGAGGTTACAGCAGCAGGACTCATGGCTGATCCCAGCATCTAGATGAGTGACAGCATTGTATTTACATCATAGGACATTATTCAATGCAAAATATCTCCTGAATAATGGACTCACGTGGTGGGAGGAACATTCCAGGAAAACCAGAGCACATCTCCTGCCCACAGTGTCGCCCACTGGAAAGTTCCCACATTACGTACTGCACATTGGGCTCCGATTCAAAAATTGAGTAGGATGTTAGGGAAAAAAAAAAAAAAAAAAACATAAGGACTAAGGTTACTTTCACACTAGCCTTAGTACGGATCCGGCGGGTGAAGGGACCCGCCGGAGCCGTACTGAATAATATAACCTTGTGGATCCGTAATTCCGGATCCGGTTGTATTATCTTTAGCATCTTTTAAACAGATCCGGAATAGCCTCTATTGAAAGTCAATGGAGGACGGATCCGTTTACAAGTGTGTCCACATCAAACTGATCGGTCCCCATTGACTTGCATTGGGGGGTCATTCCGGAACCGTCTTGGTGCGGATAACTAGTACGGAGAGCAAACCGCAGCATGTTGCGGTTTCCTCTCCGGTCTGAAGACGGAACGGAATGCAGCATTAGGAGCATTCCATTGTCTTCAGTTCAGTTTTGTCCCCATTGATAATGAATGGGGACAAAACTGAAGCGTTTTATTCCGGTATTGAGCCCCTATGACGGAGCTCAATACCGGAATTCCATAACGCTAGTGTGAAAGTTGCCTAAGGATGAAGATGAGAATATTAATACACCTTCATACTCGCTGGGACCGTGTGCACTGGTGTCATGGGTTCATTTTTTAATTTTTTTTTTTTAACATATCCTGCTGCGATATAATGTTTCCATTCTTGTGTAGATAGAGTAGAGCAGTATGCTGACAGAATGAATGAGGAGAAATCACAGCAGTGACCACGGCACCATCCGGAAACAAAAAAGGAAAGAATAAACTCTAAACCCTTAGCTGTTCTAAACAATATGCATTTGTGAAATTGTGGACTAACCCTTTCTGTAAATAAAGCTATCTAGATACTATTCACACAATGCAGATCTTCAGGGTATGCTCAGGCCGCTTTCACACCTATGTCCCCAGAGTATCCATTACACTTTTTAAGCACTTATTTACTTGCAGTTTATGGTAAATGTACATGGCGATTTTGGGTGTGATATATGTTGCACTCCCTAGAATCGCCATGTAGCAGTGCTGCCATAGGAATAAATGGGGGTCACAGCCCCACTGTGCCACAACATGCAAGCCACCAAAAAAAAATAAATCCAAAACTGCTGAATTTTTTGTGATTTGTGTGTCGTGGCAAATGTGCGAATTGTTCTGCAACCCCATTCATTTCTATGGCAGCCCTGCTACACAGGGATACTGTGTAGATTAGTGAAAAGTCACAGTGGCAATGCCCATGAACAACAGCAAATATGCTGGATCTTAGAGCCCATTTAGCTCCCGCCTGAGAACATCCCATGGACAGATGTCCTGATATTCCATTTTTATCTGGATCATTTAATTTGGTCTTTTAATCTCCTTTTACATTGATGGGCTAATCTCAGGATAGGCCATGAATATCAGATCGGCAGGGGTCACACACCACACATCCCCACCTTTTAGATCGGGAGTAGCTCTGGCGTCAGAACCATACAGCTCCGTCCACTGCGAGGTGGACGTGGCTGGTGACTGCAGCACTGGGGTAAGCAGTTGTGTAGCTGTGGGGAGTCGGACCCCTGCCATTCTGATATTGATGGCATAGCCTGATGATAGGCCATCAATGTAAAATAAATGGACAACCCCCTTAAAGGGGGTTTTCAGAGATCAGCAAAAATGTGGCAAAAGGAAGGGAGAATGGAGTAAATAATTAAAATAAGACCCATGACTCACTTGAAAAAGAATCCCCTGTTGGTCCAGTGCCATCATTACTGTGCTGCAGTGAGGACGTGCCCATACGATCACATGACAACTGTAGCCGATCACTAGCCTCAGTGGAGTACAGCACAGGACTGCTGAGGACAGCGAGTGGCTGCAGTAGTCACCTAGGGAAAGGGACAAATCATTGCTGCAGTACATCAACAAACACTGGGAGCGGCAGGAACATCAGAGGATTTATCAGGTGAGTAATGGGTCTTTTATTATTTTATGGCATCTCCACCCTTGGCCAAGTTTTTGATGACCTCATAAAAACCCTTCAATGGAGTTGTGAAATCCAGCAGAGGCATAGCGGGATAATGCAGTGACCGCCGGATCACCAACGACAATGGAATCCGATGGGGATCCGGCTGCTTTCCAGCATAATGCCGGCTAAGTCCTGTATGCAGATGTCAACGTAGCCCTTAAAGATGTTTCAATGTCCCAGTACAGTAGAACATAGCAACATCTAGAGCTTTGCCTTCTGTAAACCTAACCTTGTGTCCTGGGATATACTGTAAGCGACGTAAACACACGCCATAGCCGGGTATAGAAACCAAGGTTAACTATTCATTACAGAACGTCCTTGTGATGAAAGCCAGAACAAACAACGCTCTGACTCCTGGTGACGTATCTCCTCCACAGCATGGACAAGTGATCACTATGCCATCGTCCCCATGCTTTATAGTGGTTTGCATTATTAGACACCATGATCTGCCGCCTGCAACCGATAATTTTTTTTTAACATGTCAAAAGATTTGGATTGCCAGATGATTGAGCGTTTGCTTGTTCATTGGGCAATCGGCAGAAGTATTACACTGCCAGATGATCTCTAATGAGCTCTCATCTGCCAAAAAATAAAAAATAAAAAAAAAAAAATAAAAAAAAATCGGGTAGTGTAATACAGGCTTTAGGCCACATGCACACAATTGTGAGCAGTTCGGGAGAACGTATTTACCAGACCAATGGATGGTTATATAACCTGAACTTACTGCACATTTATGATTCAGTGAGTTCCTATCTGACCGCAGTTCTATTGTACTGTACCAACATGATGATGTCTTACCTGTTCTCTATTTTTTAAATTTTATTTTCTCCCCCCTACGGTTCAGCTACACAGAAATTCTGGGCACAACATGTGTCAGTTTAGCGCAGTGTGGCAGGACAGCCATAGGAATGACTATGAATCACAAAATATCAAACAGTCTTGGATTTTTTTGTGATTCGCGTGTCATGGTCGCAGCAAACTTGCCAGACGCCCTGCAACTCTATTCAGTTCTATGGGTGCCCTGCCATACTGCGGAAATCGCCATGTAACCCTAATGGGCATCGTTTCTGTGATATTCAGCAATGTCATCCTAAGAATGTACTCATTTACTAATTCGCTCCCAGATGTAGATGCAAGTTCACCTCCTTATTTCCAGTCATGTACTTATATTCTAGACATCTGTACTGTGATGATTCCATGTAAATGCAGTGCTCTTATTTCTGAATGTGTTCTTTAAAAAAAAATTAAATTTAATAAAAAAAAAAAAAAAAAAAAACCTGACAGCACATGTACCAACATCCGTGTGCAGTTATTTAGTTATTTTTCACTGATGGCTTCTAGGAGATATTGTGTTGTTCCTCTTTTTTACGCAATCTTAGGCCTCATGCACACAACATTGTTTGGGTTCACATCGCAGCTCAGATGTGGACCTATTCACTTCTATGTGGACAGAGCTCTGTGTGCTGTCTGCATCTGTACCTCCTCTCCGCCAAAAAAAAAATAGAACATGTCTGTATCACGGACAAGGATAGGACTGCTCTACTGACGGGCCAACCTACCGTTCCACAAAATGCGGAATGCACATGGCCGGTATCCGCGTTTTGCGGACATTCAGTGCATGAGGCTTCTAAAGGAAAAAACAATCACTAAACAAAATCACAGACAAAACTGCCAAAATAATCCATTTTTCAATTTACAGATTTGACACGTTCCATCTCGCGTGTGAAACAAGTCTAAAAATGTTACGCTTTATATATTTATGCTAAAATGTTTTGCTTTAAAAATAAGTAAATTCTGCATATAATTAAGGGCCGGCTAATAAAACATCAGACTCCGGCTGGAAGAGTGGTGAAAGGCACAAACACTGTCTCACTGAGTCACCGTCCTGTATAGTCAGTAGTGACTGCGAGGCACATGACAGTCAGCAGGATACATGTATTCATCTCCTAATCACCGTGGTCCTCACATTACAGTTCACAACACACAGTCTTATATACTACAAATAGCAGCTCATGCTGTAGTATTAGGCTCCATTCACACGTCCGTATTTTTGCACATCCTGGAAAACGGTAAGTTTTTTGCGGATCCGTTGTTCCGCAAAAAACTCAGTTTTTTCCAGGACATCCGTTCCGTCTTTCCGTAAAAACGGAAAGGATGTATCCATATGTCATCCGTTTTTTGCGGATCCGCAAAAAACGGAAGGATGAATAACATCTTTTTTTTTTCACCCCTCCTGGAACGGAATCCGCAAATATGGATGACATGCGGATGGCTTTCCGCATGTCTTCCACATTTACGGACGTCCCATAGACTTGTATTGGGCTACGGACCACAAAACAGGAGGAAAAGTAGGACAGGAGGATTTCTGATTGCAGATCCGCAAAACGGAACGGAACAGAGAAACTGATGCGGACAACATACGGTGCAATGTCCGCATTTTTTCGGGACCCATTGAAATGAATGGATCCGCATACTATCCGCATAATTGTCCGCAAATGCGGAAACGGATGCGGATGCAAAATACGGACGTGTGAATGGGGCCTTAACGGAATACTGCCTCACTGCAGCAAATCTGAGATAGCTGAGGGCTCCATAAAAAACCTGGACTGACCGGCTGAGTATGCATGTTTATTTCAATGGGGGAGGGAAACAGTGACCGGCAGAAACCCTGAGCGGCGGCTTTTTTCCTGTATGAACGTCTGAGGAGACATTAGGAAATCAGAAGTGCTTGATGCGCCATTCTTCCACCATCTGCGGGAACTGAGAAGGTCCTTCATACTCATTAGATCAGCAGTCAGGTCGGCAGCGTAGATTTCATTTAGGGGCCCAAATTTATTTAAAGATCTGAGGTCGTTAAACTTAGAGGCTGTTCCGTTTTTTGCTACTAACAAATAATAAGCTTTCATACGAACACCTTAGTGACCACCAATACGCCTTTTCACGGGGTCACTAGTGATGAGCGAATCGACTTCAATTCGCATAAAACTTCATTGTCATACTGTACGGTGCAGGAGCTCCGTACAGTATTAAAATGGCTACAGAATAAAATAAAAAACCTAAATACAAATATTGGAATTTATACTAAAAAGGGAGACAATTTGTAGTTTTCATTGGTACCATTTTGGGGTAAATAACTTTTTTTTACTGTGCAAAAACTATATAAAATTGGCATCACTGTAATCGTACTGACCAAGAGAATAAAGTTATCCTAATATTTATGCAGCAAAGCGAACGTCAAAGTGAATTGTTTTTTTACCCCCCAACCAGCAAATAAAATGTAATGAATGAGTTATGTGTACCCCTAAATGATGACATTAAAATCACTAGTATCGTAAAAAAAGAAAAAAATAAAGCCCTCATACGGCTACATCAAGAGAGAAAAAAAAAAAAAAAAAAAAGAGCTATGTGTCTGGGGATAACACAATGGAAAAAAAAAATTGCTTGGTCAGTAAGGTGCCACACATGCTGGTCACTAAGAGGCTAATGTGTATGCCTGCCTATTTAAACTTCACAGGACAGTATATTTTGCGGATAGGATGCGGACCCATTCATTTCTATGGGTCCGCAAAAAATACTGACAGCACACCGTGTGCTGTCCGCATCCGTATGTCCGTTCATTAGCCACGCAAAAAAAATAGAACATGTCCTATTCTTGTCTGTTTTGCGGACATGGATAGGCATTGTTACAATGGATCCGCAATTTGCAGACCAGAAAACACAATGTTCGTGTGAAAGAGGTCTTGGATAGAGATGGTCAAGAAAATCCTAGAAAAACTGAAACGTCCAAACCCAGCAGAGATATTCCTCCACGCCTACAAGCGTGCTAGCGGCAGGTTACACCAGTAGAACTAGTGCCGTTAGCATACACTAGTATTAATGCAGGCGTGCCAGAAGACATTAGGCCTCAATCACATCGTCATTAATTAGATCCGGCAGCCTGATCTGGTGCCGATGTCGTGTGCAGCTGCCCTCCATTCTTTTCAATGCACTGGCTCGGCTATTTCTGTCTGCCCCATAGAAATAAATAGGGGCAGAAGCCGTGCGGTGCGCTCCCATTCACTTGTATGGGAGCAGCGCTTGGTGGTGGTGGATGGACCCCGGGAAACCCAGGGTCCTCCAGCCACAGCTCTCCCCGCTCCGTTCTCCTTGTAGGTGCAGGTCCCAAAGGTGGGATCCGCACCTAGATCCTAGCAATATGCCCCCATTGTATGTGATGGGAACACCCCTTTAACAGAAATATGAAGGAGGCCTTAGCCATAGAAAAAAAAATAACTAGGATAATGCTTTGTTAATGATAGAAGGGCTAAAAACGGACGCACGGACCAGATCACTGATAAAACACTGAAAAGGACATGTGAAAGAGGCCTTAGGGCTCCTGCACACCACCGTATGTATTTTGTGGTCTGCAAAACAAGGATCCGCAAAAAAAAAACAAAACAAAAAACACGGATGACATCTGTGTGACGTCCGTGTTGCATCCAATTTTTTTTTGCGGATATATAGTAACAATGCCCGCCCTTGTCTCCAAACAGACAAGAATTGGACATGTGCTATTTTTTTTTTTTTTGCAGAATGGACATGCGGACACAGAACGCACACTGAGTCATTTCCGTTTACTTCAAACCCCATTGAAATGAATACCTGTAAAAAAACAAAATGGAAAAGAAATAATTTTGTGTGCACGAGCCCTTAGGCTGAGGCTACACGTGATGCTGGCTGAATTAACTGTGGTTGCAGCGTGACCCACATGTTGTTGCGACTGCAGAATCTTAGAAAATCCAGTAAATTGGATTTTTTTTTTTTTTGCAATTCTGCAATCTCCACAACCCCATTCAGTTCAATGGCTGCACAGCTACACAGCGATCCTTAGGCCTCTTTCACACGAGCGTCACGGATTAGGTCAGGATGCGTTCAGGAAAACTCGCACCATTTTGCAAGCAAGTTGAGTCAGTTTTGTCTGTGATTTCATTCAGTTTTTTCCACGCAGGTTCAATGCGTTTTGATGTGTTTTTCAAGCGCGTGATAAAAAACTGAAGGTTTACAAACAACATCTCTTAGCAACCTTCAGTGAAAAACGCATTGCGCCCGGACTTGCTTCAGGATGAAAGGCGTTTTTCACTGAAGCCCCATTCACTTCTATGGAGCCAGGGCTGCGTGATAAACGCAGAATATAGAACATGCTGCGATTTTCACGTGACGCAAACTGATGCGTGAAAAAAACGCTCATGTGCACAGACCCATTGAAATGAATGGGTCAGGATTCAGTGCGGGTGTTGCACTTTCAGGTCACGCATTGCACCCGCGTGGAAAACTCGCTCGTGTGAAAGGGGCCTTAGTGATATGACAGGTGTCACAGCCCGGATCGCTGTGTAGCCCCAGCCTTACTGCTAAAATGTATCTAAATGGAATAAAGCAACTTTGCAAATAATCTTGAAGGGAGTCTGTCAGCAGTTTTGCTCATGTAGAACTGCTTACAGCTCTTGCTAGGAGACCTGACAAGGAATTTAAATAAAATATATTTAATTTAATATTAAATACACCTCGGTGGATGGAGCCACGCAGGAGCAGTGCAGTAAGGGTTCGGCTACACACGGACACGTGTTGTGCGACTACATGTTGCAGAAGAGTCACATGAAAAAAAAAATATGTGCGCCTTGTCTGCAACTTGCTCTAACCCAACTATTCTAGAACTGCAAATTGGCGGTGAAAACAGCGACAAAATACATTTCTGGAATTTTTGCAATTGTTGCGCCACAGTCACAGCACCCTAAGTGCTACATTGCGACACCATAAAACGTCATGTGGTACATGTAGCCAAAGCCTTAAAGTTTACTTTGTGCTGATGCTGCAACCATCCATCAGGGTATGTTTAAACTTGCTCCCAGGTCTCTAGAACTGTCAGCAATTTTACAGGGTCAAAACTGCTGACTGCTCTGTTCAAACACTCTGAAGTCCAGTGAGTATTGGGCTGCATTTATTAGAACAGGACCCTACACGATGTTTGCTGGGCATCAGACGGTTGCCTTGGCAACCTGAGCACTCAGGAAGATACTGCTTGTCTGTACGCCCAATGTCCGACCTGGCAAAAGAGCATATGTGGACAACCCCTTTAAGGCCTCATTCACATTTCATTCTCAGTTCAGCTGAAAATAAATTGCAAAAGCATTTCCTATTGGTGGTCGTAAAAAAATAACATACACCAATCATGGATGCCATCCGTGTTGTGTCTGGTTTTTTTTTTTCACGGACCCATAGCCTGTGATGGGATTGTGGTCCATATCACAGACCATATCAGTGCATGTCTCCATGATTTTATCACTGACTAAGGGCTCACGCACACGGCCATATGTATTTTGCGGTCTGCAAAAAACGGATCCGCAAAAAATACAGATAATGTCTGTTTGCATTCCATATTTTGTGGAACGGAACAGCCGGCCCCTAACAGAACAGTCCTAACCTTGTCCGCTATGCGGACAATAATAGGAAATGTTCCTTTTTTTTTTTTTGCGGACCAATTGAAATGAATGGTTCCGTATATGTTCCACAAAAAAAAAAAACACGGAACGGACACGGAAAGAAAATACATTTGTGTGCATGAGGCCTAAAAAATAGTAATGTGTGAACAGACAAAATAAAATCAATTGGTACGTGCTCTGTCCGAGGAAAATGCAGACAGCGCTCGTCAGTGAAAAACGGAAATGTGAATGAGGCCTGAAACATGACTGCTGGAGACCCATGTCTGTGGAGGAGATGTACATAAAAAGTAGGATATTTTAAAATCGAGACAATTTGGAAGGTTACTTCATATTGTTAGGCTACTTTGACCCGTCCCGGTCAGTGAGGAGGTCAATAACCAGGCAGTTAATGTTTCATCCCTCATAGAGCATCTCCTGCAGTGAAAACCACCGACAGAAGACAGATGCCCTCCATGTTCTTCCAGTGCTTTTCATGGACCCACAGACTTCAATGGGCAGGTTCGGCCTGCATCACAGACGCCACTCGTGTGAATAAACATGGAGAACATGAACAGCACTGGTCCTGGATTCACTGACATGGGATTCTCATTTAGATGCATCACAGCACTTCCAGTGGTTGCGGAGATGGACATAGCTATAATGTTCTGTAATTATCAAACACTTTGTGATCCCCAAAGTTTTCAACCCCTCTGTTTGCTGTCAGTGAATTGCAAGATTTTTGCTCAGCAGTCACCAGGGTTGCCAACCAGAATTTTTCTTTTTTATGGACAACTTATCTCAAAATCCCAGACAGCCAACATTTGGACAAATTGTAAAGCCATAATGAATGATAGGTAATACAGGTCCATAGCTCAATAAACATCACCAGCATTTACTATGAGCTGTAAAATAATGATTACCACCAAAATAATCTAGTCAGGTACCACCAGCCTCAATAAAATCATGGACACATCTACTTTTTTTTTTTACAGACACAGGAAAAAGTCACCTATTTTTACAGAGTGTCCAGAAATTTCTGGATTGTTGGCAACCCTGGCAGTCACATACTGACTCGGGGGCACATGATAGCTTTGGCAACCCGACCGGTCACAAGTAATCACAGCTAATGTAATGTCAGTGTATGGGATGTACTGCCAGCCGCACCGCCTTACATTAGACGTGATCACTTGTGATGTGTCCTATGTACGTGACTTTATAATACATGACGTAGACCATTAAGTGGTCATCAGTCCGGATCACATATAGTACATGATGGGTGTGTGTGTGTGTATATATATGTGTGTATATATATATATATATATATTACATGCCATAAGCAGTATAGGGCAAGGGCCAGCAATCTCCTGTGGAACTACAACTTCCAGCATGCCTGCTGCATTCACTTCACAAGATGTCCCAAACAACAAGCCTACCATGGTGAGAGTTGTAGTCTGAGAACTGCAGGAGGTTGCTGACCCCTGGCCCAGGGGACCACCTGATTTAGGTAGTTCACATACTATCACCCCCTGCGTACACACTACACTCCGTAATATACACGCCGCACTGGGCAGAGCTCATACCTGACTGGGCAGACAGAGGAATGTGCTGAGGCAGAGGGTAAGCAGGAACAGGAGCCTGCGGGCCGCCATCTTTCTGTGGTGATGTGACGGTGATCTCCGGCTGTAGTATGCAGGAAGCCGCTCCCAGGGCCGGTGCATATCTGATGACAGCCGGCGCCCCGCCCTCAGTGCACGCCCCCTGCCTGTCACGGAGGCCGCAGCCAATCAGTGACGGAGTTGGTGGTGTGAGGTGAACGTCACGGTAGCCCCGGGCTGTGTCACAGGGGTCATGAGTAGTGGGGGCTGTGGCGCAGGGTTTGGCGGGAGTTTGGGGAGTGATGAGCTGCTCTCCTTGTAGTCTGTGCTCTGGGTTCTCTCACTTTCTGAAGGTTTTTTTCAGTTGTTTGTGACAAACCTGTTCTTCTGGAATACGTATTACTTTTCAGCCTGACAAAATTTACATAGAACTTTACCAAGAGGTACGAATTCAGTAATCTATTCACTTACCCCTTTCATGGACGTTGTTACAGCCTTTATACCACCCAACTTTATAAAATGACAGGGACAATAGCAGCACATTTGTTAATATTAAAGGGGTTGTCCCCACGAAAAATATTCTACAGTTTTCAAACCAGCATCTTGATCTGAATACTTTTGTAATTGGATGTAATTAAAAATTTATCATAGCCACTGAGTTATTCGATAAAATGTATTTGTACAGTGCCACCTGCTGTTTGTTTTTACTTTTTTTTTTTCAAAAATCTTTTTATTTAAGTTTTTCAGTAAGAATACAGCTGGCAAATCTTATGCATAAGATATGTTTACAATTCTGCTTAAACAATATAACAGATGTCAAGTTTACAAGGTTGAAACATAAACCATAATTTTCAAAAGAATCGAGCAGGTATGGGGAGGGTGGCATTCCTTATTTCTTTGTCCTGCTCCTGCATCCCTCACCTGCTTCCTGAGCTGTGATAGGTAGAGCATGGACACGCCCCTGAGCTGCAGCAGATAAGACACTCCTCTTGAGCTGTCAGCTTGATATAAATCTAGCAGAGCAATGAATGGGGAGATCCATGTGAGGTACAGGGCTGGTTCTAGCTTTGTTAGAAAGAGATTTTCATGTACTGTATGATGTCTGATTTTCATTTTTTACATTAATCATGGGATAACCCTTTTAAGCCACGCCTTTAGCTCAATGCATATCTATACCAATCCACCCTGCCCAGTCCCCACACAGAAGTTATATCTATACTGTGCCCCCCACCCTTTCAGTAGTTAAGCCCAGATTGTGACCCCCTTTCAGTAGTTATGACCACGTCCTAACACCCTACATGTGGCCCTAATCTTTACCTTTGAACATATCACAGGGCTCAGGAGAAAAAGGGTACCATGTGCATTTGAATCCCAATGTGGTGATTGGCATAGCTTGACTAGAAGCTTTGGGGTGAAATAATAAATGGAAACACATTTTGGAAACTCTGCCCATCAAGATATTAATGGGTGCAGTGAGCATTTTGACACCACCGTTATTTTCAGAAATTAATGCACAGCGCACTGTGCAACATTAAAGGGAGTCTGTCACCACGATTTTGACTATTAAGTTATTTATAGCACTGGATTCAGCTGACTATAAGCATCTCCAAAACGTTATTGTTATAGGGCATAAATGAAGATCTGATGTTAAAAATACCTTTTTTATCAACTGTCAATCTCTTACTTAAGGAGCCCAAGGGGATGTGCCAGCGATGTTGGAGCCCGGCCACGGCGATTCAGTTGGAGCCCAGGACCGCCCACCTCATTAATATTCACTTCACTGCTTCAAGCAGTGAAGCTCCGGCACGGCTGTAATCCCGCGCAGGCGCAGTACATCCTGTGAAGCTGTAGCCCGCAGACCGCACGGCGCAGACCACTTAATGTACTGCGCCTGCGCGGGATTACAGCCATGCCGGAGCTTCACTGCTTGAAGCAGTGAAGTGAATATTAATGAGGTGGGCGGTCCTGGGCTCCAACTGAATCGCCGTGGCCGGGCTCCAACATCGCTGGCACATCCCCTTGGGCTCCTTAAGTAAGAGATTGACAGTTGATAAAAAAGGTATTTTTAACATCAGATCTTCATTTATGCCCTATAACAATAACGTTTTGGAGATGCTTATAGTCAGCTGAATCCAGTGCTATAAATAACTTAATAGTCAAAATCGTGGTGACAGACTCCCTTTAACATTGCCAGATATAGCATTTCATTGCCCAGTATATTGTACCCAGATGGTGCCATTTAAGATGCCACACTTCTTGAATTAATAGGTGGGTTCTACTGGGTGCAGAAATGCTATAAATGTGGAAGTAACCTGCTGTATGGGCACACGGCAGGGTTCAGAAGGGAAGGAGCACAGTTTGGTTTTTTGGAAAACAGATTTTGCTGGAATGGTTTTTGGGCACTATTTCACATTTGCTGCGACCCTGAGGTAATCGTACAGTGAAAAATCCTAATAAGTCAGCCCATTTTGGAAACTAAAGTTATTTAGGCATGGCATTTCAGTGCCCAATATGCTGTGCCCAGCTGGTGCCGGCACCGTCATTTTCAGTGATGCTGGTGAATTCAGCAGGAGCTTGACTCTCAGAAACAGCCAGGTGAGGACAACTTCTGTGCCCGCTCGATTAGTGCGCCATTCAGGTATGGCAGATTGCAGGAAGTCACTTCTCTCCGCGTCGTACATGTAGGGGTTAGAAAACCTCACCCTAACACAGCTACATGGGTAGACTGCTATAAAAGACACAAGTCCATCAAGTTGAACCAAGGGAAAGATGGGGATATGAATTTCGGAAAGGGAAGTGAGAACCATGACAAATGACATTGGCAATTATACATGTGGATAAGAAATGAATGTTGTTTATGACTAAACGATTTTTAAATAATTTCCTCTTGGACGAACATAGCAGATTTTAGTAATATTTTAATCAATATAATGGTATGTTTTGCTTTTCGGAGGAACGCCTGAGAGTCATAGAAGCCTGGGTTTACTACCTCTAGCTCTAAACTCCTCCTCACGTCATCTTGCAAACAAAAACAGAGAAAAAATGCACTCACAATGTTTATTCAAGTGTGTGAGGTGTGTATTTTACTCTCATCCCTTACGTTTCGATAGGAGGAAAAGGCCGTGCAATAGCTTATTTTTAAAATGCAGTCACTGTATCAAAAATTGGGTAGATGCCAAAATGCATGTGGCGTTTACTTTCATTTGTTAAATGCTTTAAATATCTTAGTAAATATGGCTTAAATACAGCAGAAAAATACACTACTATGAATGAGCCCCTAGGCAAAGTATTTTTAAAGGGGTATTCCGGTTACCCAACTTTTATTTTTTAAAAACAGACTACCCAGTACCTAACCTATGATTTTGACATTTATACATAGTTGTTGTTCCTTTTTAGGGACCTAGTTTGACCCTATAGGGCTTCATTTTTTTATGTACATCATCATTGTACCACATGAGCAAAATTCAAATGCTAAAAACTACAGCTCCCACTACCCCCCGTTCACCGGTTTACCTTTGTGTGTATTCATGTGGATTACAGTTCCCTTTAGGCTCATTCAGATGGCCTTATGTACAGGTCCGCGGAATGGGTGCGGATCTATTCATTTCAATATGGCCGCAAAATATCTTCCATTTCACGTCCCTGCAAATAATATAGAGCATGTCTTATTCTTGTCCGCAATTGCAGACAATAGACTTTGCTATATAGTGCTGGCCCTATGCGTTACGCAAAATGCGGAATGCACACAGCCGGTATGCGTGTTCTTCGGATCCACAATTAGCAGACTGAAAAACATGGCCGTATGAACAGAGGCATAGCTATAGGGGTGCAGAGGTAGCAGTTGCTGAGGGGGCCCAAAGACCCTTGTGCCACATAAGAAGACACTGGTATTATAGAAAGTGCATGCTGGTCAAGGTACACATCTGGCTGGAGGGGTTAGGTCAAGAATTTGGCATGGGGGGAGTTTCAATCTTTGCCTCAGGCAGCAGGAAGGCTAAGTGCTTCCCTGTCCCTGGCCACAAAGCACTGAAGGACAGGGATCCAAGCTGAACTCTTGCACCAGGGCGCATGAGCCTTTAGATACGCCCCGTGTCTAAATGAACCCTTATTGGTTGGCATCAGATGTTCCTTCATTGGTTGGCAGCAGCTTTGTGAAACGCTCCGTTGGCTTGCAGCAGTGCTGTTATATGCTTACATCACAGAACACCAAGGGCACCTCCTTCTAGCGGTCCATAGACAGAGGCTCGTGCACGCGGGACAGCAAGGACAGCAACGCGCACATTCCTTCCCTTTATAAGCAGAAACTACTGCACATGATCGACCAGTGAAAGGCAGATGACATAGGGAACAGAGTGAAAACATGAGCCAGGTTAACCTCTAAAGGTATTATTTTTTGAGGGAGGACATTAGAAAACTGTAAATTACACTATATTACAATTATTGGGGAAATATATAACATAAGTTGAACTTTAAAGAATCAGAATACCGCTTTTAAGGCTGTATTAGACAGCCCGATTCTGTCGGCGATTGCTAGCAAGGAAGTGTTTCTGCACGTCAATTGTCCGCTCCCTAGCGGAGGAGACCACTGCTATTACATGCACCGATCTCCTCCTCAGTATAAGGAGGAGTGATCGTTATATCATCGCTCTTTCCCATACTGAATCATTGTTTGCCGGCAGCAGATCGTGATTACGCAGCACAATCTGCCGCCTACAAATTATGATTTTTTTTAACCTGGTAAAAGATTTGGATTCCGATGAACAAGCGCTTCTTGATCAGCAGCAGTATTACACGGGCAGATGATCGCTAAGGAGCGTTACTATGAATGCTGCTTAGCGATCATCTGCCGTAAGATCGTCAGGTGTAATACAGGCTTTATACTGTTTGAGATGCAGTCTGGAGGAGGGTTGTGTATCACACCACTGTAATATGAGCCCTGCCCTGATCTTTAAAGTTTACACAACATCCTGGTTTGTTACGATTTTGTTACTATTCATGTTAAGTGTCACCAGTTGCAGTTGATATAGTGCCTTAATGAGTGGCGACATATGACGTCTGCCAGACGTTATTTAACATTCATACCTTATAAAGAAAAGGGATATTGATTTGAGACAAGTGGCCACAAAGAACCTGTAACATACAAGTCTGTCTTCTTTTACACAGGTGAATGTTACTGATCCACAGTTTTGTTTCTAATGCCCCTTTCACACGAGCGGGAGACTCGCATGTCTCCCGCAACGCATCTACAGGGCTGGACTCCGGCACTGACTGGGATCACATATAATGCTATGCGATCCCTGTCAGTGCCGAGTCCAGCCCTGTAGATGCCTTGCGGGAGACATGCGAGTCTCCCGCTCGTGTGAAAGGGGCATAAGAGTATGGTGACACATTGCGGTGATCGAAAAGCACCCCCACATATGGTGGGTTTAGGTTTCAAACTGTGCAGCCATTATCTTTTAATTGGAAACCCATGTCTACAACTAAAGCCTGTATTGCACTGCACAATTTTTCAGCAGTTAATTGCTAACAAGCGTTCACAGGAGTGTTCGTTAGCAATCATCTGGCAGTGTAATACTGCCGCCGATTGCCCAATGAACAAGCAAACGCCGGATCATTGGGCAATCCAAATTTTTGGACATGTTAAAAAATTATCGTCTGCAGTCGGCAGATCATAGTATCTAATCACGATCTGCTGCTGGCAAACCTCTATACAGCATGGAGACGAGCAATGGCATAGTGATTGCTCCTCCTCATACTGCAGAGAAGATCGACGCATGTAATAGTATCGGTCTCCTCAGCAAGCGAGCAGGCAGTTGCCGGGAAAAAAAGCGTCTGCCACATCAGGCTGTGTAATACAGTCTTAAGGCCGCTACTGTTCGGTCAAAATGCATCATAAATGTAGATGAGGGGATGTGTTTTTTAATGGGTTTACTTTAACCACTTACCTACCATCACATAACTTATCAGGGCATGAACCTGCCGTGTATATAAGGAGGGTTACATTACTGTCTGTAGGTGCCCCATGGCACTGCCAATCATGGTGACTATGCTCCTAATTAGGCAGCTGGGGGTCCAGTGAAGGTCCCAGAGACCAGCCAGATTGGTGGCTGCTGATCCTTTTCAAGTGTCACAATGATCCTTTGAGAAGGAAAATTACATAAAGCCGCCAGGGGCGCTTTCAACTATTTGAGAGCGACCCCTGCTGGCTGCAAAGTGAACTGTGATTGTGTTGTCTGAATTGTTAGGGCAGGAAGGGGATAATTCACTTTTTTTCTTAAAAACAAAAAAAAGTAAAAAATATACAAAAAAGTAAAAAAAAAAGTTATAGCTATAGTTATAGTTTTAGTAATAGTATAGCAGACTATGTACACACACGTTTTCCCTTTTTCTTTCATAAAAAAATAAAATTAAAAATAGTTATTAGTTTTATTAATAGTAGAGTGGACTTTGTGAGTAAAATATGCAAACGTACACACATTTCTTTCCTTCTTCTTTCACAATTTGTTTTAAAATATTGGCATTTTAGCTATATTTTGTATAGCAGATTTTTTTTTTGTGCATACAATATACAAGCACGCATATTTTTTCATGTCTAAAAAAATGTTTAAAAAATCCAAATACTGAAAATGTCCAAATTTCCCTACAATAAATACCTTAGGGGGTCAGCATTAAAAAAAACTGTCACTTTGAAGGAGTTTCTAATGTTTGGCACTGTACAAGCATTGAGAGCAGTACGGTAAGAGCAGTGAGACCATGGAATTCTCTGCCTGAGGAGGTGGTGATGGTAAGTTCACTAAAACAGTTCAAGAAGGGCCTGGATGTATTTCTGGAGGGTAATAATATTACAGGTTATAGTTACTAGAGAGGGGTCGTTGATCCAGGGAGTAATTCTGATTGCCTGATTGGAGTCGGGAAGGAATTTTTCCCCCTAAAGTGAGGAAAATTGGCTTCTACCTCACAGGGGTTTTTTTTTTGCCTTCCTCTGGATCAACTTGTAGGAAAACAGGCTGAACTGGATGGACAGATGTCTTTTTTTCGGCCTTACAAACTATGTTACTATGTTACAACAATTGTACCAGTATGGTGCCAAAGAATCAGCAATAGAAAAATAGGCCTCCAAAATGCGCTCCGTTCCTTTGAGGTGTGATCTGGACTCCTTATCTGCATTACTATGCATCTATTACTGTAGATAATAGTCCAAATTCAGGGAGATTCCCTTTAAATTCCGCTTCAAACATAAATTTCAACAGTGAGGGATGTGCACAAGAACGGCAGCTGGGAATCATTTGTTAAAGTTCACCAGACCCCCATTCACCTCACAGGTCTCAGAGGATGTACTGTAGCAAGTATTTATGGCACAGTCTTTGTGTCTTTCCTTATTTCTAGTTTTAAAAAAACTACTTTAGGCTACTTTCACATCTGCTTTTTCCTTTCCTATTTCAAGATCCGTCAGAGGATCTCAAAACCGCAGTAAAATGCATCTCTATGAATAATACAACCAGCTGCATCCGTTCAGAACTGATCCGGTTGTATTATAATGAAAGTGAACATGCCAGATCCGGAATCAAATACCATTGTAAGTCAATGGGCGCCGGATCCGTTTTTTTTGTGTCTGAAATAAAATGGATCCAGCAGCATTGACTTACATAAGTTTTGATGCCGAATCCAGCATGTTCAGTTTCAGATAGAAACGTAACAGAGTTTATTCTGGTGCACTCCGTTCTATTTTTTTCCATTTTGTCCCTATTAAAGGGGTTATCCAGGAATTAAGAAAATACTTAAATATTGCTTTATTATAAATATATTTCCAAATACCTTTCATTAGTTATAATGTCTTGTTTTGTCTGGGGAGCAATCATCATGGGAAATAAAATGGTCCCTTAGTACGCACAAAGCCTGTCCTAATCACACAGCAAGACAAATTGCTTCAGAGCACTGAGGCAACGAGTTGCCTCATCCTCCTCTCCTACTTGTCAGAATACAGCTGATAAGTGTCACGAACGTGGATGCATCGGGTTGCAGGCGTTCGGCTAGGCTTTCTAAGGTGACATAATTTGACATGTTTTCCTCTTGGTTTGGTTGCTGTTTACCACACCCCTTCCCCTCAGCTGTTGTGGGTGTGGTGATTATCTTTCCCCTATTTATCCCTTCCTCTCACAGTATTCCTTGCGGTTTATACTTTCTGCTTACTTTGTTGTGTGTGGTGTGGATCTTGGCTGAGATCTGGTTGCTGCAGTATCTGCATTAAGATAAGTGTCATTTTCCCTTTTGCGTTTATCCTACTTTTCCCTGTTGTGGTTTTGCCTTCTGGAGTCTCCTGTTCGTCAGGCCTTTTGGAGGAACGGGTTGACTTCTTCCCCTGTCACTAGTGGCAGGGTTCTCTAGGGGCAGGTGTTATTAGGTTCCTGTGTATGAACTTTCTTACCTCTAAGGCGTGTTCATACTGGTAGTCAGCAAGGGCCTAGTTTCAGGGTTTCCTGCAGGAGGTGACCGTTTCCCTTGTTTTGTCCCTTTCCCTTCCACTCTGAAGCATTTTGGTAATAAGAGGGGTGTGTGTTTTTTCTGTGGTCAGAAAGGACACTTTGTCAATGTATGTCCATGCATTCAATCTCTAAAAGAGAGAAAAGAAAAGTGGGCGTTGAATTCTCGTCTCACTCTTGGTGGGGTGGGTGGAGAGACTGAAAATGTGCATTCGTCTTCATCCTGTAGTACCCGTTTTCTCCTGACTGCCGAGGTGGCGCTAGAGTCACGGGTTTTGAGAATTGAGGTGTTTATTGATAGCGGGGCAGGGGTGAACTTGATTGATGCTCAGTTTGTCCGTATGCATGGATTGTCTCCAAGTACATTGGAAAAGAAGATTTCTGTGTTTGCCATTGATTCTGCACCTCTATCCCAGAAGTGTTTGTCTCAGATGGTGCATGATATCAAATTAAGAGTGGGTGAATTTCATCAGGAGCTTATTTCATGTTTTGTGTTGGAAGGTCTTCCTGCTCCTATGATTCTGGATTTACCGTGGTTAAGCAAACATAATCCAACCATTGACTGGCATACTAGACAAATTGTGGATTGGAGTGATTATTGCGTTGACAATTGTCTTAATACCTCTTTTTCTGCTTTAACTACTAAGACACTTCCCTCTTTTATATCGGATTTCTCTGATGTATTTTCTGAAGGTGGATGTCAGGATTTACCTCCTCACCGGGAATACGATTGTCCTATCAATCTTATCCCTGGAGCAAAATTGCCCAAATCTAGGCTGTATAACCTTTCTGGACCTGAGAGAACGGCCATGAAGGAATATATTGCTGAGAGTTTGGCTAAAGGACATATTAGACCTTCCAAATCTCCTGTGGCAGCTGGGTTTTTCTTTGTAAAGAAAAAGGACGGAACTCTTAGGCCATGTCTGGATTTCCGTGAACTCGGATTACTGTCCATGATCCGTTCCCCCTTCCTTTGATTCCTGACTTGTTCAACCAGATTGTGGATGCCAAGGTGTTCTCCAAGTTGGACTTAAGGGGGGCATATAATCTGGTCAGGATCAAGGAAGGGGATGAATGAAAGATGGCTTTTAATACTCCGGAGGGCCACTTTGAGAACCTGGTCATGCCTTTTGGGTTGACCAATGCCCCTGCTGTCTTCCAGCATTTTGTTAATAACATTTTTCATCACCTAGTGGGGAGGTTTGTAGTCGTGTATTTGGATGACATACTAATCTATTCTACAGATATGGTGACACATCAGGATCATGTTAGACAGGTGTTGCAAATCTTAAGAGATAACAAGTTGTATGCAAAATTAGAGAAATGTGTTTTTGCTGTACATGAGGTGCAATTCTTTGGATATCTGCTTTCATCTTCAGGTTTTCGTATTGATCCAGAGAAAGTCCGTGCTGTTCTGGACTGGGACCGACCTGAAAATCTGAAGGCTCTTATGCGATTTTTGGGGTTCACCAACTATTACTGAAAATTTATTAAGAACTATTTGACAATAGTGAAACCCTTAACTGACATGACTAAGAAAGGGACGGATGTCTCAGTGTGGTCTGATGCAGCGTTGCAAGCCTTCTCTGCTGTGAAGGAGTGCTTCTCTTCTGCCCCTATATTGGTGTAGCCAGATGTGTTACAACCTTTCCTTGTGGAGGTTGACGCATCCGAGGTGGGGGTAGGAGCAGTTTTATCACAGGGCCCGTCACCTGGTAAATGGCGCCCATGTGTTTTTTTTTTTTTTTAAAAACTCTCTGCTGAGGAGAGAAATTATGATGTGGGTAACAGAGAGTTACTGGCCATTAAGTTGGCTTTTGAGGAATGGCGTCATTGGTTGGAAGGGGCGATTCGCCCTATCACTGTATTCACTGATCACAAAAATCTGGCTTACCTGGAGTCAGCTAAATGACTTAATCCGAGGCAGGCCAGATGGTCTTTGTTCTTCGCCAGATTCAATTTCATTGTCACATATCGTCCTGGGATTAAGAATGTGAAGGCGGATGCCTTGTTACGTAGTTTTCCCGGAGGTGGTGATTTTGAGGATCCGAGTTCTATACTGTCCGAAGGAGTGGTGATATCTTCTCTTTACCCTGATCTTGAGGCTAAGGTGTTTGAGGCCCAGGGAGAGGCACCGGAGTCTTTCTCCCCTGGGAAGTTGTTTGTTCCTTCTGATTTGTGTCATAAGGTGTTTGAGGAACATCATTCTTCAGTGCTTGCGGGACACCCTGGGAGTAAATCCACTTTCGACCTCATCTCTCGTAGATTCTGGCAGCCAGGGCTGCGTAAGTGTGTTGAGGACTATGTGTCGGCCTGTAGTGTCTGTGCACGTGCTAAAGTGACACATACTCGACCTTCTGGACCCCTACTTCCATTACCCATTCCGTCCAGACCATGGACTCACTTATCCATGGACTTCATCACTGATCTGCCTGATTTGTCTGGTAAGACAGTGATTCTGGTGGTTGTAGATCGTTTTAGTAAAATGGCACACTTTATTGCATTACCCGGACTCCCCAATGCTAAAACTCTCACACAAGTGTTTGTTGACAACATTATGAAACTTCATGGCATTCCCACTGATGTGGTCTCTGATCGTGGGACTCAGTTTGTGTCCAGATTCTGGAATGTATTCTGTACTCGGCTTGGGGTACAACTGTCTTTTTCCTCTGCCTTTCACCCCCAGACGAATGGACAGACAGAGCGTACTAATCAGAGTCTGGAGACTTACTCGAGATGTTTTGTCTCTGAGAACCAGGAGGAGTGGTCCTCGTTTTTGTCTCTGGCAGAGTTTGCCATAAATAATCGCAGACAGGACTCCACTGGTAAGTCACCATTTTTTTGGTGCATATGGCTTTCACCCGCAGTTTGGCACATTTTCTGGTTCTGATACTTCTGGTATTCCTGAGGAAGAACGTTTTTTGTCATCATTGTCATCTCTATGGCGGAAAATTCGAAATAACTTGATAAATATGGGTAACAAGTACAAACGTGTGGTTGACAGGAAACGTATGAAAGGTCCGGACCTAAGTGTGGGTGATTCGGTGTGGCTGTCAACTAGGAACATTAAGTTGAAAGTTCCTTCTTGGAAGTTGGGTCCAAGATTTATTGGCCCATATAAGATTACGGCCATTATTAATCCTGTAGCATTTCGTCTTCAACTTCCTCTGGCTCTGAAAATCCATAATGTGTTTCACAGATCTTTGTTGAAGAGATATGTTTAACCTCTGGAACCATCTCCCTTGCCACCCGTGCCTGTCTTGGTGGATGGTAATTTGAAATTCCAGATTGTCAAGATCATTGATTCTCGAGTTCTCCGTGGGACTCTTCAATATCTTGTTCACTGGAAGGGTTATGGACCTGAGGAGAGGACATGGGTACCGGCATCTGACGTGAATGCCAGTCGTTTGGTGAAAGCCTTTCTCAGGTCTCATCCTGATAAGGTTGGGCCTGGGTGCTCGGAGGTCACCCGTAATGTCACGAACGTGGATTCATCAGGTAGCAGGCGTTCGGCTAGGCTTTCTAAAGTGACATAATTTGACATGTTTTCCTCTTGGTTTGGTTGCTGTTTACCACACCCCTTCCCCTCAGCTGTTGTGGGTGTGGTGATTATCTTTCCCCTATTTATCCCTTCCTCTCACAGTATTCCTTGCGGTTTATACTTTCTGCTTACTTTGTTGTGTGTGGTGTGGATCTTGGCTGAGATCCGGTTGCTGCAATATCTGCATTAAGATAAGTGTCATTTTCCCTTTTGTGTTTATACTACTTTTACCTGTTGTGGTTTTGCCTTCTGGAGTCTCCTGTTCGTCCGGCCTTTTGGAGGAATGGGTTGACTTCTTCCCCTGTCACTATTGGCAGGGTTCTCTAGGGTCAGGTGTTATTAGGTTCCTGTGTATGAATTCTCCTACATCTAAGGCCTGTTCATACTGGTAGTCAGCCAGGGCCTAGTTTCAGGGTTTCCTGCAGGAGGTGACCGTTTCCCTTGTTTTGTCCCTTTCCTTTCCCTCTTACGCTTGGTGTGGCTATACCCTCCACACCAGAGCGTGACAATAAGATCTTTAGCTGAATCTTTGCAGGAATGGAGTTCATGAGGAGACATGAAGTACATAGAGGAGGTGGGGATGTGGCTAATGAGCACCAGCACTTGTGTGCAGTCTCTATTACCACAGCCCCACATTACCATAGTCTGTCCTGTCCATGAACTTCATTCCTACAGAGATTCAGCTGAATATCTTGTCAGCTGTATTCAGGATCAGAGTCCCTGACAAGCAGACCACAGAGGAGGATGAGGCAGCTCTTTACCTCAGTGTTGTGAAGTAACTTGTCCTTCTGTGTGATTGGACAGGTTTTTTGTGTACTAATAGGATGGAGGCCATTTTATTTCCTCTGATGATTGCTCCCCAGACCAAACGAGCCATTATAACTAATGAAAGGCATTTGGGAATATATTTATAATAAAGTAATATTTAAGTCTTATCCTTTTCTTAATTCCTGGAGAACCCCTGAATGGGGACAAAACAGAAGCGTTTTCCTCTGGTTTTGAAATCCTCTGCCGGTTCTCAAAACCGCAAAGGAAAACGCAGAGGTGAAAGTAGCCTTATAAATACATTTGATTTAGTTTATGTCATTGATATAGATAAATCTAATACAGTGGTGCCTCAAGTAAGGCTAGTATCACACTAGTGCTTAGGATCCAAAAGGTTGTTCCCTGCTGGATCTCTCTGCATTGCAGCATTGTCATAAGCTTAAATGTCACTATCTGGCCAGAAAAAAAGTATTTGCCGGAATTGTGGCTGGACCTCTGCTGGGCCCCATTAGGCTAGGGCTACACGGCGACATGTTTCACTTAAAAGTCTTGCAACATTTTTTTATAATGATAGTCAATGGTGTCACACTGCGACATGCTTCGACTGCTGGATTTTTGTTCATCTGTTGCATCACAGTCGGACACCATTGACTATCACTACAAAAATATTGTGTGACATTGGTGTGACATGAATGACACATGTTGCAGTGTACTTGTTACCATTTTGTCGAGCGACTTATTGTGTAGCTCTTACCTTATAGTTAATGGGGCCAGTCGGAGATGGTTAAGCTTCCGGCAATTCCGGAATGCAGAGGAACCCGGGAACAACCTACCGGATCCTAAGCACTAGTGTGACACTAGCAATACAAACTTACAATATTCTTTTTTTTTTCCAGAGCGACCATTGTAAATTGAAACCATTGTAACTTGAGTCCATAAATGTACAGAAATTCTTGTAATTGGTTCCAGAGACCCAAATGTAATCCCATGAGAAAATGAAGATCTAAGAGAAAGAGGCACAGAACTAACATAGATCAAACCAAGTCCTCACATATAAGAGTCAGTAATAGATGCTGGAAGCTCTCAATCTCTTTCCATGATGAGGACAGGAGCTTCTTCAGGATCCTGTATAGCACACAGTGTACCAAAAAAACACAACAGAGCCGCTCTCACCTGACATCCAAAGGTGCAGCTCATCCTTCCACAGACAGAGGGCAGTACAGGACATGTAGTACTGCACTGTAAAGAAGAGCTACTAAACCACCAGTCCAGCTATATTAATTGGTTGGATCTGAGATATTGTATATTGAGTCTAGTCTCAACATATCATGGCCCAGGAAAAACCATTGTAAGCTGAAAATATTGTTTCCTAAGGCCAACTTGAGGGACCACTGTACTTAAAAGGATTGGCCACTCTCTGGTTATTGTTGACCAATATACTTGATAAATTGTTCCTCCTTATTTGCCAAGTCTCTTGTGCTGTCAACACAGAGGTCTTGTCCATAACAAGAGGGTCATGTAAACAGGCAAATCATCTCCATGGGATGTCTCCTCCATTTAAAGTGGCTCTATCACCAGGATCACCCCTATTAAACCAGGCTCATAGCCTTGCAGTTTAAAGGAGACAAGCTTTTTCAGTATGAGCACCACTATGCGACGCCTACCAACATCTAAACACACCCCCCTTCCCTTGATTGACAGTGCTAGACCAAGTAGAAGTCGCAGTTTAGACGTCGGTAGGCGTTGCATAGTGGTGCTTGTACTGAAAAAGCCCGCCTCCTGATGCTCAAAATCACCTGGTAGCAAAGGAATAAAAGTATCACTTTATCAATAACCGTGGCGTCGACAGTGAGGAGGAAGGAATTTTAAACTGCAGGATTACCCCTACCAAGCTATGTGCCTGGTTTGATAGGGCTGATCCTGGTGATAGAGACACTTTAAATATTTTTAATATTTTGCCATCTGTACTACTTGCCATCTGTACTTGCACAGTTGGGTGTGTTGAAATGGAGGAGGCTGAGGGATATGTCTGGTTTCATGACCCTCCATCAGCAGCCATCTTATGGGCAGGACTTCTATGCATACAGCACAGAAGATCTACCTAACAAGGGGAGATAGTTCATGAAATACAGCAAATGGTACAGAATATGATCAAAGCTTTATTAGTAAGTGTCATAAGGTCATCTCACATACACACTGGTCAACAGAGCCAGAAAGTGGCCAACCTCTTTAAGCTATTTTCATAACATAAGGATTTATTTTTGGTACCTGCAGCAAAGTATTAACATATATTCAGTTACCTCATGCCTTTCTTTCTGAATTCCCACCACCACCCACCAATTCCCACCATAAACACCCACCTGAATCCAAATGGAAAACACTGCTTCCAGCACTAATAAAAAGTCCAAATTTTATTGTCACATTACTAAAATCATCAGACTCCAGCCAGGAGTTTCAAATAAGTAAATCTACGTTCTGTGTCATAGCATAACAGGTTTTCCAGCTGTCCATAAATGTATGAACGGATGTTTTTTTTTTGCCTTCCAAAGTGTTCTGTAACAAAAGCTCAACAGTTGGGTTTTCATGTAGCTTCGGCACCCATGGTTTCCTTCCAGTCTGCATACATCGCAGCTAGCAATGATGCCAGTATGTATGACAGTCATTGTGATTCAAGAGCCTTATATTACAGGTATAATCTCTAAAAATCTTGGTACATGAGTGATTTTTAGTTCCATTGTGAAGAATAAAAGAAAGAAGAAGATGGCAACCCTCGACTGGGGTCTAGTCTTGGGTCATTATGTAGTTTAGAGAGCCTGTATTTATTCTAAAATCTGGTCTGGATTCTTTATTGTGGGACCTGTATTTACAGTGCATTTGGAAAGTCTTTAGACCCTTTCACTTTTATCACATTTTATGTTGCTGGCTAAAAAAAAAAAACATGTCCCATCAATATGCACTCAACCCCCGTTAATAAATATTTGTTAGTTTATTAAAAAAGAAAAACTAAAATTTCACATGGACATAAGTATTCAGACCCCTTGGTATGACACTCCAAATTCAGCTATGGGGGCCTCCTTTTTCAGTTGATCATCTTTGGGATGTTTTTACACATTGAATGTCCACCTGTGGTTTAATTCAGCTGATTAGATATGATTTGAAAAGATAAAGCCATGTGACAATGCATATCACAGTAAAAATGAACTGCCTGTATAGCGCAGAGACAGGATTGTGTGGAAGCACAGATCTGGAGAAGGGTACAACAACATGTCTGCTGTACTGAAAGCTCCCAAGAGCATAGTGGCCCCCATAATTCTTCAATGGAAGACGTTTGGAACAACCAGTACTCTTCCTAGAGCTGGCCATTCCACCAAAGTAAGTATTCAGGGGAAAGGGCCTTGGTAATAGAGGTGACCAAGAACCCTATGGTCACTCTGGCTAAGCTCCAAAGATCCTGTGTATAGAAGGGACAAACTTCCACAAGGTCAACCATCACTGCAGCAGTCCTCCAAAGTGGGCTGTATGGCAGAGTGGCCAGAAAGAAGCCTTATCTCAGTAAAAGGTACATGAAAGTTTGCAAAAAGCACCTAAAGGAGAAAACAAGTCTCTGCTCATCATCTGCCCAGTACCATCCCTACAGTGAAGTATGATGGTGGCAGCATCATGTTGTGTTTTTTTTTTAGTGGCTGGACATGGAGACTGATCAGGGTTGAGGGACAGCTGAATGGAACAAAGTTCAGAGATTTTCTTAATAAAAACCTCACCCCGAGTGCTCTTGGCCAAAAGTTTACCTTCCAATTAGACAATAATCCTAATGACACAGCCAAGACAACACGGGTTTAGGGATAACTCTGTGAGTGGCCCAGCCAGGTCCCTGACTTAATATGGGGTAGGCATCCGGTCAGCCATACTATGACACATGGCTGTCTACCATGTTATAACACATGACTGACACCCCAGGGTGTACAAGAGAGAGGGCAAACAATACTTACATCCTACCTAGGATGCCTGGTCAAATCCCAATTAATTTGTGTGCAGACCACACTTATTCTCATCAGCCCCTCCTCCAGTGTGCAACACGCATGTCTCTGAGATCACTGAGGAATGTGTTCTTATCATCACAATGGAGGATGGGTACTATCTCGAACCCACTTCATTACAAGGAAACGTGTAAACTATTACACAGAGTATTAAACAGAATTAAAGGGGACAGAACCAATCAGTACTTAACCACTTCCAGTCTGGGCCATTTACTCCCTTCCTGACCAAGCCTAATTTTGCAAATCTGACATGTGTCACTTTATGTAGTAATAACTTTGGAACGCTTTTACTTATCCAGGCCATTCTGAGATTGTTTTCCCGTGGCACATTGTACTTCATGACTTACCACTGTGGGCACCGTCCTCCTCTTCACATCTGCTGGGACAGAGGACAGATCCTGCTGGGACAGATCCTCTTCACATCTGCTGGGAGCTGCTGGGACAGGTAGTTAACCCCCCTCCTCCTCAAGATAATGTCTGACACGTGTGAGGCTGGAGCGCAGTTCCGGCCCCACACGTGCATCTGCGGCAACACGGATCCGGGGGGAACCCTTCACCCGCCGGATCCGTGCTGCCGCTAGTGTGAAAGGGGCCTAAGTTTTCCTTCATGCAAGTACCCAGCTTCCCTTTAACTCAACAACACTTTAAACACAGCTATTCATAGCCACACCCAGAATTGTGCTAAGAGATAATAAAAGAGAAACATTAGAAACTCAATTGCCCTTTTCTGGCTAATAATGCACATTTTTCTTATCTTCGCTCCTACAAACAGAAAGTAATACAAACAGATGCAAATCCAATTTATTCAAGATAGAAAATTAAAAATGCATATAACAGAATAAACAATGGCACATGGACTTAAATGACGTATATAAGGAATATCCCATATTGTATACAATCATTAAAATAATTTATTATTTAAGCACAAATTTAAACTTTTCTCTTATTTTTCTTTCTTCACATGCCGGACATCCTCCCTAAAGGATAAAAATGCAGCTTTTGTCTGTGAAATAAATAATGAATATTCACTCTTTTTCTTCTTGTGTGTAATCTATATTAAACAAAATAAAGACAATTCAGCCATAGTTTAATCACTTCATCAGTGTTTCCCAACCTTCCACTGCTGTTTTCTCTTTCATTCATTCGACCAAGTTACATGCAGGGAAATAAGCAGATACACTGAGGCCCCTTTCACACCTGCAGCACGGGGCCGGAACAAAAATACAACAGTATTGTCGTTCCAGCCGCCTCACAGCAGGGGTTGCCGTGCTGCGGCCAGATCCGCGGCCCGCCCCCATTACAGTGAATGGGGCCGGAGCGTAGTTCCAGCCCCACACGTGCACCTGCGGCAGCACGGATCCAGCGGGCTGTTCACCCACCGGAACAGCGTGCCGGAGCCCTGTACCACAGGTATGAAAATAGCCTAACTCTGCCCAACTTCTTAACTACTGGAGTCTCAGTTATTGAGACTGACTTAAGTTTCCCTAGGCACACGGCACTTGCAAGGAGATTCTTAGTTCAGGGCAATCTTAATGCAGGTTATCCATTTAACTGTGTCATCCATTTTCTTAAACATCCAAGGCATCACAGCCTTTTTCAATAACTTGCTACACCCTCTACTTGCATCTTTTCCTTCTCTCTCCTGTACTGGCAACCTGGCTGTCTTCTGAGGAGTTCCCTCACACACTTGTCTAATCAGGGAATTCCCTATTATCTCAATATATAAAATAATCTAGCCTCCTTTATCATTACACCAGGACCTCTACTGTCTACTGCTGTGGGTGAGAGCTGCTTATTACTTCTCTAGTACCAGAACACTATTTTCTTATTTTATTTCTCACTGGACTATTCCTCCCTCTGGGGACTTCCTCCTCTCTCGGGTCATTTGACCCTTCTAGTTCAGTCCTTCTAGATCAGACATGCTGGTATCCTTTCTGCTGATCCTTAACCATTCTCCAAAAAGCCAGATCAAAAAACAGCACAACTGCTAGCACTCCAAACACAAGTATCAGCACTTCTAACTTTTTAGAGCTGATTCTCCATTACTCACCCTGCATGTATTGCCATGTACAGACTGATTAACAATCAGAGTTCTTGGACTAGGTACTATAGGAATGCAACTTACCCTTATCTCACCAGGGAGGGACAGAGGAGGAGATATAATAATAATCTTCTTACTTTATACAGCTTCTTGTTAGTCTGTCCGTCCTGGCATCAGCAGATCCATGTCCGGATGGTGCAGGCAATGCCTAGTTCCTGTTGGGGCACCAAATTTTTATCTCCTATTCAGACAATACAGCAGGGCTCCAAATGAGGATGTGGTCAAGCGGTTTGGAGGGAAAAAAAAGACAGAGGATTTGTGCACTCAATGGAGAATCCTGTTTATTAAAGTGTAAGGTGGTTTTTATAGGGGAGAACAAAAAGGCTTTATGCCAAGCTTTTGAAGCAATCATACAAGCAATATATTAATTTCATTGTCATGCAGCTGACCATTCTAGCACAAATCATACCTTATCTACTAATCTTGAGTTCTTGGCTACTCACCTAGAAACTTCCTAAGAGACTGCAAATTAAGTCGTCATGGCTGCTGCCAGGGAGGTTATCAACTGGGGTCCTTTGTGATGTCATTGTTCCTGGATGCTAAGGGTCTGCATTGTGACATGCACAGTGGTGCATTTATAAAAATTTTCTTGGGTGCTGCCATACTGATTTTAAAATTGCAATTTGCCAAAGCTGTCAATCCAATGAATTTGCGTTGTGGTGAATGGATTGGATTTCAACAACAGAGGCCAGCAACAAGACACCCAAGACTTCATGCAAAATTACTTGCAGTGGCACCGGAGTGTTGGGCTGGATTCTGCTTTTGAAAACCTGGACAAGGTAGGAAAGTGCAGCTATCCTGGGGACATTCAATACCAACACAAAAGCGGTGGAGCAGGCAGACACATTCTCCATTTCCCTGACCCAAAAATACCCAAATGGAATAAAGCTGATCTGGCAACAGCAATCAGAGATAGCTGGAGCCAGATTGATGAAGAATACTGTTTTTCACTCATTAAGTCAATGCCTCAGAGACTGCAAGCAGTTATAAAAGCCAGAGGTGGTGCAACAAAGTACTAGTGATGTGTTGGAGTGTTATTTTGTTTGTTTGTTTTTCATGATTCCATAATTTTTTCCTCAGAATTGAGTGATTCCATAATTTATTCCCTGTGCTTGTTCTAAAAATTTAACTGTTACTGGCTACCACAATTATTTTTCTTGATTTGTTTTAGTATTTCTTAAAGCCAGAAAGTTGCCATTTGAAATGCCTTTAGTTTTTTGTCATGTCTGTGATCTGTTTTTTTTTTCAATAAAATTAAACAACTGAAGGAATATTCTCAGAGACTGGTGATTCCATAATTTTTGCCAGGGGTTGTATACACGCATTCTCACCTGCTGATGTACATGGTTGCACTCCTGGCTGACAAATGAAACCATGGCTGCAGACAGGGAGGTTAGCAGCAGAGATCCTTTGTGATGTCATCATTCCTGGATTCTGAAGGTCTCCATTGTGACACATTGTTTTGCCATAGAGGCTACCATACTGATTTTTTGGGGGATGCTCCTTTGAGTTGCACTTGGACAGACCTGTCAATCCAATGGATTTGCGTTGTGGTGAATGAGTTAGATTGCAACAGCAGAAGTTAGCAATGAGGCACTGTAGTCTCTTCTCCCGATTGCTTACAGCTGCACTGGGTTGGATCCTGCTTTTGGAAACCTTGAGTAGGTTGGACTAGTGCAGTGGTTCCTGGGAAGTGCAACACCACCACCAGGGGCGGATTGGCAATGTACCCCACCGGGACACTTCCTGGTGGGCCGATTGCCTAAAGTATGCTGTGGGCCGGCATCAGCAGGGTGAGCAGCGGCGGCCGCCCTCACTACAATATACATTACAATACACATTGCGGCCACCAGCAGCCCTGCTGTTATCTCATTATCATACCAATGTCATGATAATGAGATCGCAGCAGGGCTGCTGCTGGCCTCTATGTGTATTGTATTGTGTATTGCAATGTGTACTGTATAGAGGGCGGCGGCCGCCGCTGGCCCTCCTGTGATCTTCTTATCATGCCCTATTGTGCAGCCCCTGCCTCTGATAATGTGCCCACCCCTGTACCTCCTGCTGTCAGGTCCTTTGACACCCGACAGCAGGAGAGAGCTCACTACTGTGCTCTTCAGATGGGAAAGGACCTGTGGCTCCTCCCACTCCCAGCGTCAGCGCGACTGACGCTGTGTCATCACCCCTATCCCTCCTGCTCCAAGACATAGGCCAGAAGAGGCTGCTCCAGGTCTGCACACTAAGGTAAGTTTTTTTTGTTTGTTTTTTGCCAGCCATTGACAATAAGGGGGTAGGGCACATTTAAGTGTCAACTGTACATTACTTGGGCAGGGAGGGACATTACTGGGAGCAGGGGGGCATTACTGGGGACAGAAGAAAAATTACTGGGGGCCCTATAGTAACATTACTGGGAGCAGAGGGGAAATTACTGGGGACTCTATAGTAACATTACTGGGAGCAGAGGGGAAATTACTGGGGGCTCTATAGTGACATAACTGGGAGCAGGGGGCATTAATGGGGACGCTATAGTGACATTACTGGGGGAAGGGGGCATTACTGGGGCCTGTATAGTGACATTACTGGAAGCAGGGCGGCATTACTGGGGCCTGTATAGTGACATTACTGGAAGCAGGGCGGCATTACTGGGGGCATTATAGTGACATTACTGGGGCAGGAGGGTGGTATTACTGGGGGGGCTTGGGGAGCTATAAGGACATTACTGGGGCCAGGGTGCATTACTGGGGGCTCTATATTGACATTACTGGGGGTGGGAGCATTACTATGGCCGCTATAGGAATATTACTGGGGTGGGGGGCATGATATACTGCTCCTTCTATGGTATTTCTGGCCCCGCCTACTCATGTTGACCCCACTTTCCCTTAATCTTGGCCCGCCCACAATTTGGGGCCACTTTTAATTCCCAATCCGCCCCTGACCACCACACATACGGATAGGACAGACTGGATCGTTCTGCATGTCCCTGGCCTAAAAATCAATATAACGTATGTTATCCAACTGAAACTGGGGCTAGCGGGGATAAACTGATGGGAACCTGCAGTACGGGGACCAGAAATAGTTGTGCATTGGTGCACTGTATGAGTCCAGAGGGTTTATCACTAAGAAATTGTTGTGCCTGTTCTGTACTTGGCAAATGTGCTGTGGCAGTATTCCAATCTGCACAAAAGTGCCTATTCAGTATGGGCCTCAATCCCTATGTATGCTCATCCCTGGATGACACACACTCATCCTCACCTGCTGATGTGTCCAGCTGCACACCTGACTGATGAATGAAGCCATCTAGGCTGCCCCCAGGGAGGTTAGTAGCTTGGGGTCTTTTGTCATGCCATCATTCATGGATGTTAAGGGTCCGCACTGTGACATGTGCAGTGTTCCATCTATGCAAATTTACTAAAGGGCTGCAACACCTATTTTCCACAGGTGGCCACTTTGAATTGCAGTTAGATACACCCCTCAGTCTAATGAATCTGAATTTTAGTGAATGGCTTGGATTTAGTTTCCACTCTCCATCGTTTGAAGATGCTCCAGAATGCCGAATTGGATCCTGTCTTCAGATACCTGGGACGAAATAGGATGGGGTGCAACAGTTCTCGGAAAGTAATGTACCAACACAGCATGTAGATCAGACAGAAAGGCTCTCTCTTTATTTGCCTGACCTAAAAATCCATAGAATGTATGGTATGCACAGCCGTAACACTGATGAGAACCTGCAACACATGGCCCAAAATGAGTGTGCCTGTTCTGCAGTTGCCCATATATGCTGCAGCAGTATTCCAATCTACACAAAAGTACCTTTTTGGACAATGGCCCTCTGCCTAAGGATGCTCACTGTCTATCAACACAGATACAAAAACACTGGCCATTAACATGGCGTTTTTTTCTGTAGAATTTTGGCCCAGACAGCTGTGCAGAAATTTTGCTGAAATCTCACTAGCAGTCATGTTGTCTCTGCTTCCCATTTGCTTCAATGGAAGATCTCTGAGTGGCGGTTTAAAGTCATGGCTGGCACAACCGCAGCTTTAAGCTGACGTTCTGCCATCTTCAGTGCTGCCTCCCGTTGAAGTGAATGGGATGCAAAAACCAGCAAAAAAAAACAAACAAACTGCGCAGTCACCGGCAAAATTTTAGCACAGACAAAATTCCATGGCAAAATACGCTGTGTGAACATACCCAAAGTGTTCCGTCTGTGCAAACTTTCTACAGGCTCCCCTACTACTGTAGTTGGGGAGATCTGTCAATCCAATGAATTTGCGTTTTGGTTAATGGATTCAATTGCAACATCGGGAATCAGTAAGGAGGCACCGTAGTCTCCATACCCCATTGCTTGCTGCTGCTCCAGAGCACTGGGTTGGATCCTGCTTTCACAGACAGCCCATTCTCCTGTAGTACTAGTGTACAAAGAGTGAATTTTGTAATACAGCATACACCATTACTTGTTTTAGGTTCTGATTGATATTAATCACAATATTCATTATAGGCTCCAAGAAGTGTTATAGCACATAGGAAGTGTTACATGTAATAATGTATCCGAGATACTAATAACTGGCAGGTAAAATGTGACCTCAGCCAGTGACTACTAATACAATGTACAGAGAACCAACATGGTCTCACAGAGGGTGCATGATGGAGGGATGCTCCATGGGCCATGGTTGACCCTCCTGAATGAGGGAACAGTCATGAAGGGTCTGTCGCTCTCTTGTCCATGCCCAATGCAGAGGGTCTTGTGCCATGATCTGTAATTAAACAGTAGATGCATTATAATTAGAGTTGAGCAAACGTGCTCGTAACGAGCATTGTACTGCTCGGATCCCCTGCGCTCGCATGGGCACAGGCATCCGGATCCGTCCTCCTCACCCGACGGATCCGGATGCCTGTGCCCATGCGAGCGCAGGGGATCCGAGCAGTACAGTGCTCGTTACGAGCACGTTTGCTCATTTCTAATTCTAATACTATCATCTGACACTCTTCATTAAAGACCGGAGTGCTTTGCTTTATTTTTACTAACCAGATCACAGGAGTCCTGGTCCACCCAAGCTTTGAATCCAATCCGGAGGAGCAACAGGTTGTGTTTACAGAAGAATCGCAGTTGTTTCGTCTTCAGATACCAATTCTGTCCTAGGGCCCAGGGGGAGATCTAGCAATGAAACCTGCCTTCTTCTTCCTCGAACTGGTTGGCTAAGAACCTGGCTGCAAAAAAAGATAAAAATATAATGTCAGAACAGTGTAGATTGGATTGTTTATATAAAAAGCAAACCTGGAGAAAAGAGCAGAGCTTGTAAACACTGGTATCTGTACATGTTGTAATAGATTTTCCATGTATCTTGTAAATTCTTGTTATACTAGTCTTATTTTAGTATTCATTTTTATGTTTATTCCTATACAGTATATACATATCAGTTATAATAAAAGAAACTCACAGAGCTGGAAAGAAGTTCTTCCTATATTTCTCAGGCCGTAGTCTGACTCTCCTGAAGTAGACGAAGACCATCGCCAGAATATACTAGTGGGACGAGTTAGAGACTGGTAGTAGACTTGCTTTGTAAATAACTTATATTTTATTACATGTACAATCAATATATTCCTTTGACCACTAATTAGTGAAGACTGCAGTTACACCATAAGTACTCCTGGCTGCTGACCCATCACTCAGCATAAGCCCCTTTATTTTGATATGGTGAACATTCTGTAATCTGAAAGATTTTCAAGTGATTTCTTCAATATTATGTTACCGTGTCCGAAATCTTCAATATTTCAATGTTATCAAATTAATTAATGGGTTTCAATATATAGTAGTGATAGAAAGTGCTAAGAAGACATTCAGCATTTACAGGGGTGGACTGGGAACTTAAAGTGGCCCTGGAAAAAATACTAAAAGTAGCCCAGTTTTGTAGTCTTGTCCAAATTGATGGAAGGAAGGACCATATTGTGGCACATTATACCACCCCAACAGAGCCAAATACCACAGTCTATCACAAAATATTGCCAGCAGCACAAAATACATCCCCAAAAACTTCTTCTGGCTGGCCCTGTGGAGGGCTCAGGCGTCCCCTGGGCTTTGGCCCATCGGGAAATTTCCCTGTAAGGTCTATGGCCAATCCTCCCCTGAGCATTTGGAACATTCAAAAAATAGGCAGCAGCAGGGCAGGAGGACCGAGAGTGTCCATAAATGGTCCAACTTGGTTTATAATTTTATTGGGCTGAGTACTCAAAAATCACTAATTGTTGTAATATATTAAATATGCACCTAAACTCTGGAATATTTCCAGATTATCAGGATCCGGAGATTTACCAGAGTTGGCCTTTCACACATGTAGCTATCACCCGGAGTTGTTCCATGTCGAGTGCGTTCACACTACAGAGGAAATGTTCCAGGTGCCTAGACAAGGGGTGAGAACTTAGACATGACCGCTGTGATTTTCTGGAATATTTACTGCTGTTTTCACACTCGCGCTCACTCGGACATATCCCGGAGTTAGTACTAGGGCTCTGGGGAGAAAACGTCTGGGTAAAGTCCGGGACTGATATTGCGGATGTGTGCATTTACACATACAGTCCCTCCGGGTAAATTCCAGAAAATGTCAGGATTCCACTGTAAGTGTGAATGGGGCTATAGGGTAGCACTGTGATTTTATAGAACATTTACTGCTGTTTTCACACATGGGCTCACTCGGACATATCCTGGAGTTAGTACTAGGGCTCTGGGGAGAAAAAGTCTGGGTAAAGTCCGGGACAGATATTGCAGATGTGTGCATTCACACATACAGTCCTTCCGGGTAAACTCCAGAAAATGTCAGGATTCCACTGTAAGTGTGAATGGGGCTAAGATTATGTATATAACAGAAGAGGACTGCTCTATGTGATTATGAATATAGTGGAGGACGATGGCTTCATGTGATTATATATATAATGGACGAGGATGGGAAGGAATAATGCAAGTCACCAGTACATACTAAATGGTAAAACACTGGGTAACACTGACATGGAAAAGAACTTAGGAATTTTAGTGAACAGCAAACTAAGCTGTAGAAACCAGTGTCAGACAGCTGCTGCCAAGGCCAATAAGATAATGGATTGCATCAAAAGGGGCATAGATGCCCATGATGGCATATAACAGGTAGCATTTAGGCTCCATTCACACGTCCTGTTTTTCTTTCCTGATTCGATCCTGATCCTGATCTGGATCCATTCATTTCAATGGGTCCTGAAAAAATCAGGATCGAATCAGGAAAGAAAAACAGGACGTGTGAATGGAGCCTTAGTGTTAGGTTCCCATCTTACAGAGAGCAGACAGGCCTAAAATATTTTGTACAAAATGTATTTGCCAAGAATTTCAAATTTACTAAATAAGCATAGCATTAGCACCAGAATAGTTTCTATTACTATGGCATTTTTGTACTTTATTAGCTTTGCAGAGTGCTGTTCCATTGTATTTTTTTCTTTGTGTTTCCAGCCATGGCAGCGTGCACCTGCGCATTGGGATGTGCTGACTGACTACCTTTTTCTTTGCAGAGAACATGGTCCTGCCACTTTACAAATCACTAGTCAGACCTCACATGGCGTACTGTTTGATATCTGTAGCTGATACACAGCCTGAGATCCAGCCATCAGTAGCAAGGACATATGAGATGCATCCTTGGCTACTGAAGTGCCATCTTGCAGTGACACATGAGATATGTCCTTGGCAAGGAAACAGTTAAGGCATATGACTTGTCCCCTCTTCTGATGTACTTGTGTAATAAAAAAGGTTAGTCAAGGGTCAATTCCTAGTCAATGGAAATGCTAGAGGTAGGTGTGCCATGTGCCAGCGTGCGAGGAGCGAAAATCAATTGGTTGTTGTTAAAGTGTGGCTAGTGATTATTAGTGCTAGATAAGTGGGAATTTAGTGTGTGTAACCTAAATTGTGAACTCAAAATAAGAAACTTTATACTAATCCTTTATTTTAGGTAATACCATGTTTGTAATGTGGCTTAGAAAAGGAAGAAGTAGCACTCCAAAAGACTCTAGACAGCAACTGTGCATTTATTCACCCAGTGACAAAGCAACTTTTCAATTCTTCACTAGAACCATTTTCAATCTTGAACATGGTCCCACTGAGGAACTGAAAGGTCACACTTGGCCTGGCCCCTGGGTGAAAACTCCACAGTTGTTGTTTGGAGTTCTTCGTGCTGCTTCTTCTTTTTCTAAGTTAGGCTACTTTCACACTAACGTTTTTAAATTCCGGTACTGAGTTCCGTCATAGGGGCTCAATACCGGAAAAAAAACGCTTCAGTTTTGTCCCCATTCATTGTCAATGGGGACAAAACTGAACTGAAGACAACAGAATGCTCCTGAAAGCATTCCGTTCCGTCTTCAGACCGGAGAACAAACCGCAGCATGCTGCGGTTTGCTCTCCGGTCCAGGCATCCGCACCAAGACGGGATCCAGAATGACCCCCGATGCAAGTCAATGGGGACGGATGCGTTTGGTGTGACACACCAGTAATCCGGATCTGTCCTCCATTGACTTGCAATGGGGGGTCATTCCGGATCCGGCTACAGAGATACATACAGACAGACATACATACATACATACACACATACACATACATACTCACATAACTCCAGCCAGGGACGCCGGCAGCATGTCTTCACGCACCTCCTGCGCGCAGCTATGACGTTTCCCCACTGCGCCCAGCAGAGGGCGCTGTGGGGAATCGTCATCACTGCGCGCAGGAGGCGCGTGAAGACGTGCTGCCGGCGTCCCTGGCTGGAGTATGTAATTATGTATGTGTTTGTGTGTATGTATGTATGTTCTCTGTGTCTGTGTCAACATGTGTGGGGCCGGCGCGCTGCTCCGGCTCCACACATGTATCAGCGGCAGTACGGATCCGTCGGGCACTCTTTAGGTGCCGGATCCGTGCTGCCGCTAGTATGAAAGTAGCCTTACTATTTGAAGATTTGGAGTCTGACCTTTAGAGGCTTGCACTATGTTACATTTTATCCTTTAGCTATGCTGCTCCAGTTTGTTATATTTTGGGTGTTTGTAGTGTTTTGCTCCATAAGGAAGAGCTAACACCCTTTCTGACTCATTAGATATTACTTATTTACACTGTTTATTACTTGTATGTAAGGAATTTATGTAGACATGAAGCTGTGACTGTGTCTGGTACGCTGTGCTACAATTTGTCTCACAATTATCTGTAATGGATTATACCAAGATTAAATAACGTGACTTCAGCACAACAAGTAGGATTGCTGGCTGGGATTTACACAGCTGTTTACTAGTTAGCATTAGCTCATACTAGGCTTCAGTACAACCTCTTTTTGGTTTTGCCTTCTGGTCTCGTGGGTTATAGCAATTCATTACAGTCGACCAATGAGGAACTGCAGCACATATTTTGTTGTGAGTACCAACAGTTCACAAATAGTCTTGGTTTAAAAATCCTAGTGTGTGCATACAGTGATATGTAGATCTATGTTCCCTCTATTTAATAACACGCTACAATAAAACCAGTATTGAAGTCATGAATAAAGCTGGCTAAAACTTTGTTTAGCGAACACTTGCTGGCAGCTAGTTCCTTAAGAAACCTCCTCCCCAGTATACAATTGGACATCTTCAGAACGTGCATGTGTTCCTCTACAGGGCGAGGGAAATAATCGACTTTCAGACTCCTCTGGAGGCCAACTTATCTCTTGCAAGACACAAGAATCGGACATGTTGAAATCCTACATGCTCAATCCTTCCATCATTTAGATATCTGCTGTTCGAGACAGGAGTTCCCCAAACACATTAGAGGGTTGAATTATACGTCAGTCTTAACACCAGGAAAAGTAAATTGTGATTTATAAGATACAGCGCAAAGGGTAGATTCTCTGCAATGGTATTTCTGCATCAGATTTTGCTTCAATTCTGCTGCGGATTTGCCACGGATTTCACCTACATATCGATTTCACCTCTGCTACTTTGAAAGTGTTAAAATCCAGTCTGAAAATCCACAATAGAATGAGCATGCTGTGAATTTGAAAATCCATAGAATGCTTGTTTTTCTGTGCAGAAAATGTCCACAACATGCGTAGACATTTGTAATGTGTCTGAATTCACCCTAAGGGCTAAACCCACGAACATGTGGGTCCGCAGTATATGGGCACCAGCCATGTGCGCGCCGTATCACGGATGCCAACCCATTCACTTGAATGGGTCCGCAATCCAGAAGATATAGAGTGGAGGCACGGAGTGGAAGGTCACAGAAGCACTACGAAGCGCTTAGGTGGCATCTTGGTCCGTGCTTCCGCACAGCAAAAAATTAGTGCATGTTCTATTTTTTTGTGGTGTGGACAGATCGCGGACCCAATCAAATTTATGGGTCTGCATCCCTCATCGCAGGCTGCAAATTTACAGTCCCCAATGCATGACCTGGACGGCACATGTCGTGTGCATGAGCCCTAATGTAATTCATTGATTCTTTTGAATAGGAATTATATCCACATTTCTGTGTGATTAGTGTTGAGTGAATCATCCTCTGGATCAACTTGCAGGGATAACAGGCTGAACTAGTTGACCAGATGTCTTTTTTTTAGCCTTATAAACTATGTTACTATGAAGGTAAAACAAATCGACTTTGATACAATTTATGGAAAATTTGATTTGCCATGAATCCGAATTTCCTCGCGCTTTATGGTAACAAATCGTTTCTTTCCTAAAAAGGTGGCTACACGTGTTATAAAGTGAAAGTAAGAACGCAAGAATGTGATAAGACCCATAATGCCTTGCGCCTTGTCATGTCGCAGCCCTATAAAAGCCTCATCCTGCGTGTCCACTGCCATTTCACTGTGAACTGAGCATAGGGAGAGACGTGGCAAGTGCTAGAGATATGTTTTAGAAAACATTAATTGTACAATATAGGATAAGGACACTGCAGGGACAGTGTAGGGAGATCGTAGGGAAAGTTTTTAAACACTGTAAGGAGAGGCATACAGAGATTTCAAGGACAGTGCAGGTTCAGTGTTAATAGCCCTGTGCATCTTGTTCACCTGCTCTGCATTCACTCTTAATCTGTTCTGTTTATATATATAGACTGACTGTGCACCAGACTCAACGTCAACAGGTGGTCTAATATATAGGTGGTCGTAACTAGTTCACCTGCTGCTTCCATACTTAGTTAACAGTAACATTATTGATTCTATCCTATTCTTACTGTACACCATGGCCAGACCGTTGCATAGGCCTTCAAAAGGAATGGGCAGTGGCAAAAATGTTACTGTAGCTGGCACAAGTAGCAGCAGAATAAGGGTTGGTGGTAACAGCAGCTGCAGCAACAGGCCAGAGCTGCCACTGTCATCCAGCAATCATGTTTTGACCAGCAATCCAGTTGTACTGGAACAGTTGACTTTCTCTTCAACATCATCTCAGATGACAGCAGATACACACAGCCAGGAATCGGTGGGTTCCACCACACTTAGTTGTCATGTCCAAGGAACAACCTCTGTGACCTCACCTGTCCTGCAATTACCTCTTTCTTTTGAAGCTCCTTCTGATTGGCTCTGCCTCTGCTGGCTCTATTCCACGTTTCAGCAAGGACGAGCTCAGTGAGGACAGTCAGCAGCTACAGGCCAGCACAGATTGGAGGAGAGGTTTGCTGTGTCCTCCCTTAGGCGTGCAACTAGCGATGATGACAGCTGTGTGGCAGCATTTGTTGTGAGCAGTAAGTAACGTGGCCATGAGACTCGTAAGGGTGATGCAGATGGCCAGGACTACTCCCTGGTGTAACTTTGATGTTAGACAATGGCAGCTCATGCGTGACACCTGCCATTTGCTCAGGCCTTCTGAGGAGGCCACTATTTGTCAGTCCCAAGGACTATGGAATGAATGATATCACGTCCTGGAAGGGATGCTGATAAATCTGACTGGCGAGGGGATAGAAGATATGGCGCCTACACCACATGACCACCTAAGCCCTAGGGAGGCTGAACTGGCACAGGAGGAAGATGAGGAGGAGGACATAAACGCCCAGGATTCTATACAGAACTAGGTAGTTTATCTGCCCAAGCAACAGGAGAAGTGCAGGAGGAGCTTGACGAGCTACAGTGTGACAATGAAGATGATGCAGATGCCCCTGACAGACAGTGGCAGTATGCAGTGGAGATGAAGGCAGGAAGTCCCTCCGAGTCCTTACACAAAATGGCCAGATGCATGCTGAGTTGCTTGCTAGTAATAACCACATTATCACCATTTGGCAGAGGGATGACTACTGCTGTCCAAAATGTTCGACCTTCATTAACCGGTCCAAGAGGTGGCCTTTTTCACACCTTTGGAGAGGGATGAAAAACTCAGCTACTATTGATATGTCTTTTGTAATCGGTTGGTTGTCCCTTTGCGCCATCGCCCATCCTCACGAAAAGTCTAACTGGGGGGACCCTCTGAGCTCACGCTCCACTGCCATGACACCTGGAGGAGGGGGCAGGTGCGTATCAGCTCCATCAGCAGCAACTTAAGTCTTGAGTCTCTGATGAGCAGTTTTCTTCAGCCGCCCACTGAAGAAGCCACCCAGCAGCAGCAACAGCAGGACATGGAGCAGAACCTGAACCAGCAGGTGGTGGCATACATGGACTGCACCCTGTCGCCCCATATCCAAGATCCCCTGGACTACTGGCCCTGTTTGCCCTGGCAAGCTTTTCCTGCCGGCCACTAGTGTGGCATCAGAGAGGGTGTTTTAGTACGGCAGGGGGCATAGTTACCCAAAGAGAACTCTCCTTTCAACACAAAATGTTGAGAGACTAACCTTTATAAAGATGAATCAGGCATGGATCAAACCAGGATTTCCAGACATGGATGCCTGATGAAGACTAGATCATTCTGGCAGTAATGTTCTGACTGTAGTATGCTTCCACATCTGGAACATTGATGGATGCTTCCCACACACCTGCTGCCTCTGCTGCCATCTGCTCCTACTGTGATCTGACACCATCTTGTGCTGTTACTGCCACTGCTGTTGTCCCCTTCTCCCCACTATATTCCAGGGCCACTATGTGTCTCTTTCATTGCTGTGCAACCCTCACTCATTCTGTTACAGGGCCACTATTGGGACTCTAAGTGCTGTTGCCGTCCCACACCACTCTTTTCTGGGCGACTATTGTTCTCTTCATGCTGTTTACAACCTCACCAGTCTATTACGGGGACACTAGTGACCCTGTTTGGCTGTGTTGATTTCACAGTTTATTTTTCCGTTCTTGTGATCCGTCAGAAGAACAGAAAAACAACAAAAAAAGGGTCAGTATTTTGCATCAGGATTTGATCATGATTTGGAAGCCAAAAGCAAGAGTGGATCCAAAACATAAAAGACATGCAAATATTTCCATCACATGTTATCTCTGTTTTGGGCCCACTCCTGTTTTGCCTTACCAAATACTGATCAAAAACTGATTGCAAAAAACTGACCCAAATACTGACCGTGTGATAGAGGCCATTAAAGTCCTACATGCAGGACTTTTTTAATCTCAATAAAACGTGATTTCAGATGCAAATGGCCAAAACACATGCAAACTGAGCATGAGATCTCTATTACATGCAGGGCGTTGCTAGGGTCTCAAAGATCTGGGGCCCAAGCCCCAATGCATATGGCCCAATTCTCTAAGTCGACCACCTGACCCCCCTTCCGCAGCAGCAATTACCTTTCACATCCAGGGCCTCCAGGTGACGTCTCCTCTAATCAATTGAGTCACTAATGTACTATAACGCACGAAGGCACGCTGAAACGCGCGTCGGGGTAACGCCATCCCTGGCCCTCTATTTGGTCCTTATCTTTGTTTGGTGAGTGTTTGCTTGCAAATGCATTACATTACTCTCTTTATGATGAGCATGAACAGCGGTTTATTTTTTGGGAGATTTCCCACTGTGGGCCTTGTTTAACATCTTTTTTGGTGTTCAGCTATATGTGACTATATATTAGCACCTATATTGTTTTGCCATTATGGCATTTTTTTATTAGCGTAGTTACTTGTCACATATATCTGACCCCATATAAGTCACCACCATGGTATCATATGCTTCATCATAGTATTGTGTGGACCCTTTTGGTATGCTTATTTTGTTGTCGTATTGTTATGTATGACTACAGCTCATCTTTGATTACTGTACCACTATAATTCTATGTATGGGCCAGGGATGGTGTTTCTTTTTACACTGTCACCCTCCCTTTACAACATGAATTTTTTAATCTTTTTATGTGTTAAATAAAGATTTTCATTCTTTTATAGTACATTAGTGACTCCATTTTTTTTATAGACATTGTTTGCGATTTGTTGCGTTGGGAGTTTGTACTGTGATTTCATTGGAGCCGTTTAGCTGCAGGTGGCGTAGTGGGTATTATTCTTGATATATTCTTTTACCCCGCCATCTACTTTTGCAGAGGGTTGATTATTATTATTTTTTTTCTTGGACGTCTCCTCTGATGTAGATCTTCTCTGTCATCTCATCTTCTCCATTTCGGTCTGGACAACCTCTCTCAGCTGCCTCGTCTCTGCCAGAGTGTGACACAATAGACATCTTAGATTCCTCACATTTCATCATCCCCCACCCTGG